>VYZV01000151.1:98039-126414 GCA_013401275.1 Pandion haliaetus
CGGCGGCCCCTCCGCGCCGCGGGGGCGCCCGCCGGGCTTGGGCTGCGTCGGCCCTCGGCTGCCTCGGCAGCGCCGAGCAGCCCGTGGCAGCCCGGAGGAGCTCTGCGGTGCGAGCGTCGCTTAGCCGTCGCGAGAGGAGCCTGAGGGGCGCTCGGGCCGCGAGGTTCTTCTGCCTACGCGGGCTCGAGTTGCCCGCGGAGAGTTGCCTCAAAAAATAACAGGTCCCCGCGTAACACTCATGAGACGTCACAGGCGCTCCCATTTGCCTCACAGTGACACCGCTTCCCTGAAACGTATCAAGAACAAGAGCTAGGCTGCAGCCTGGAGTCAGACGCTAGCAGCGCTCGGGTCTTGTCTAGCTGCTGCAGAACTTGAACGGATAACAGGCTGCTCTCTACCTGAAATCAGAGTATCTGACTGCTGCACTCGTACTACAAGCAATGTAGGATGGCATGTTACACTCAGGAATGACGCGGGAATGGTATTTCACGCTTCTCGCTGATTCCAGACCTGGTCTGTGGTGCTTCAGCTTCACCCCTGTCTTACAGCAGTGTGGACAATAGATCCGCAATAATGTTCTTCATCTCCTGTGACTGACATGGAGATTGCCTCATCAAAGAAAACATTGTTTTGGGCTTAGAAATCCATGCTATTGCCATCTTTCAGCTGTACAGTAACAGTGTTACATATCTGGCATAAAGCAGCCAACCTTCTGGAAGCTTAAAATAATACTGCAGCCTGGACTACTGCAAATGCTACAACATCGTCTTCTCTCCTTTCTGCTGGCTTTCCATGCTATTAAGTAATGTTGTGCCACAGCCAAGCCCTCAGCCCTGCCTTTCAAGGTATTCTACCCAATCTGCAACTCTGGGTTGAAGACCTCTGTTGTCTGCTCTTTAGACCAGATGAAACCATCCGTCACAAGACAGAGCCACTGTCTTCACAGACTTTTTTAAGGTTGGGCTCACACTTTTGGATGTCGCTTTCCAGGCGGTACAAACAGATAGCATTTGGCTTGGAGCTATCTGCGCCGTTGCATCTCCTGCCTTTAGTCTGTGTGGTGGAATTCTTTCTGGAGTGTTGTATTATGGTTTTACTCATTTAAATTCTGTCTGAAAACCCTGCTGTTGTGACACCCACAGTATGATATTCAGTAGTACTGCCTGTTCTCTTGATTAAAAAATATAATTGACAAAACCAGTTTGTATCTGTATGCGTCACCTACATGTCTAGTTGCTACAACTCTTTTATTCATTCATGCATTCACTCTGTCATGACTAATGGTTAGACAGGGTGTTTGTGGATATGTAGATCTCCAGGATGTGCCTAGAAAACTGTGCATCAGTTCATTCTAAAAGGAGATACAGGTGGATTACCAGAACTGGATCTGTATGTGTCTCTTCCCTCTTTGGGGGGGGTTTGGCTGGGGTTGGGGTTTTCTTGGTTGGGGTTTTTTTTGAGGGAGGCAGGGGATGTTGGTGTTTTTGGAAAGTAACCTTTCAACTCAGCTGTTTTGCCCCTCTTTTTTTCCCCTCAAAAAACAAGCTCATGGACAATACCATGGGTATCAGCTTTACTTGTGAGATGTATTTGAAAAATAGGTTCTAGCAACGTTGTTACAGATGCTTAAATATGTGAGGGCTATGGAATTACTACCCTTGAAATGACCTCTGATTTATGTTCAGATAGGGGCCTGATTTTCAGTGCTATTTTAGATAACGTTTCAGACTTTAAATTTGTTTCTAACTCACAATGACCCAAAACAACGAATGTTTAGTTCCAGTTACTTTTGCCTTTGTCGTTATTTTTGTGGCACTCTCAATGTTTCTTTCACTGGAACCAATAGTTGGCAGTGAAGAATAGGCTATGTCCTACTAGTGTGCTGCTCATTAATACAGTGAATTAATGTGGATTTATCAGAAAGAGAAACCTTTATTTTCCCAGCTGAGATGTCTGTCTTCCCCATCATTTTACGATTCATTCTGTTCCCCTGCCCCCCTTTCAGTTTGAAACTGTTGTCATCAAACATCTACTAGGCAACCTAGCAAAAGCAGACCAAAGATAGGATTGACCTACTCATAGCTCAGTTCAGAAATAACTTGGCTGTGAAAACCTGTATCAGAAGGTAAGGGAGACTTAACCCGAAAAAATAAATTATGGGCCCTGTAGGGTAGAATGTACACCCTCTCAGTGTGTATTATACTTACACTTTCTGAATTCACTTTTGGGGTCTGTGGCTTTCTGCCTACTTGCTCCAGGAGCAGCGTGTACCAGCCCAGCACCTGGTGAGAACAGTGGAGTCACCGTCGTTACCCTTAACACACAAATCGGTTCTTCAGCCGTTATCCTCATTCACCTTGGAAAAAATGACTTAGTGAAATGATGTGATCTAAATCTGCTCACCAAGATTAAGAGAAACTTGGCATCTGTCCAGGCAGCATTTGGTCAGTGTTGCTACTGAGGTAAACTGGAGCCAAGCCAACAAAATTGAGGTTATTTCCCCAGCTCAGAGATGTTTGCTAACACTGACACAATGCCCATGGATCAGGTAGAAGTTTTAGAAGTTCATTAACTTTGACGATGGGCAGGAAGCCCACTCTGTTGCTCCAGTTTGTGTCATGTTGTTGGGGAAGCATCTACAGAGAGGCAAAATAAAGTACAGGTCAAAACAAGCCCACAGTTATACCACTTGTGTCTGAAAAGCTGAATTCTACAGTTGATCTTCCTAACAGTTTCAAACGTATTTGCCTTAATGGCTAGCATTGAATTTCTGATTCTGTTTTCCCAATTTTGCTGCAGGTTTGATGATAGGAAAGATTTCTTTAGGAAAAATTTCTTTACTGAAAGAGTTGTCAGGCATTGGAACAGGCTGCCCAGGGAAGTGGGGGAGTCACCATCCCTGGAGGTATTCAAAAAGCACGTAGACAAGGCACTTCAGGGCATGGTTCAGTGGGCATGGTTGATGGTTGGACTCGGTGATCTTAAAGGTCTTTTCCAACCTAAATGATTCCATGATTCTATAGTTTTGTGACACTTCTGTTTCAACGGGGCCCCTGATAACGGTGATGCAGAGGAAGAGACCAGTTCAGGCGCCTGCTACACGGAAAGTCCTTCATCACGGAACGAATGTTGTCTACTTCCGTTTCCTTTTTTTAAGAGAATAGATGCTTTCATTCCTGTCACAGTAAGATAGAGCGTTGTTGCCATAATAAAGCTTCGCTTTCGTGCCACTGTTCTATGCTGCTTTTCCTTTGCTTTTGGACATTTTGCTTTACCCCCTCTGAGATGTTGTTGTCCTTTCTTCCCATGTTAGAGTCAGAGGTAAGCATGTACCACGAGAATTACAGAGCAAGGGGGCATTATGGCTTCATAATGCATAATATGCAAATTCACATCCTAGTGTCTGACCCTAGAGTCGAATAGGAGTTCAGAATGGGAAATAGGAGAGAGAGGCTTCTGATTGCTTTGGTTCAAGAAAAATGCTGCGTAATAGAATTTTTGTAAAGTACAAACAGCTAACATTAAAGGTCTAAGCTAAACCAGGCTGCATGGTATTAGGGATTAGAGCTAAAGCAAAGTTTCTGGCTCTTCCCAAGGACCTATTCTGTTGGATAGCAGATTTCATTCAGGCTACAAAAAGTCAAGTTCATGTGTTGTACTGGGTCTCCAGTCACACGATACACATGAACTAGGCTACTGGTATTCAGCCTTGCAGTCTGCCTTTACAGTGGCGTGGGGGGGCAGGGAGATGACATGGACTGGAGGTGAATCAGAGGTTGCTATTTCCTCCTTAGGTTGAAACAAGATGTGTGACGTGGCCCCTCTCTCTCTGCAAACATGAATGCACGTTATCAAGGTTGTAGCACAACAATAATGGGACAAGATTGATGGGGAGGGAGTAGACACGACCCATGAGGCAAAGGCAGGGGAAGAATATGACTTGACCAAATGGAGGTCTTGGATTTTCTCTTCATGAAACACTGATATTCACTTGGTCATTTTACAAACATTCCTTCACTGAACAGTGTTGCACCTTACCTTGATCCTATGACCATATGATACTTTCTTTGTTTTTTCTCATATTTCTTTTCCAGTGCAGCATCTCAGTTCAAACTGTGGCTGCGTGTTCTTTGTCAGGAGATGCTTCTAGTGTTTATAGAACTGTGCAGAGACTACCAGGGTAGGAACTGGGTGGCTGGGGCCTGTAAGTGCCACCAGAATACCAGTGACATTACCCGAGTTTCCTTGTCAGAGTTCCGTTTCTCCTTGATTCTGTCTCAGAAACAGCTAAAATCAAGGCTTCTTTCAAGAGCTTATGCTAAGAAAAAGCTGAAAGTGCAATAGTGAAAAAAAAAATGAACACCAAAAGACTGCAAAATTCAAAAACCTTTTTCCTCGGGAAGATACCAGTCTTGCTGCCATTGCTGGAACCAGCAGTTTGCCCTGAGCTCGATACTGCATCGACCTCTCTGCGGCCACACATCTATATCTTTGTGCAGATATATCAAAATGAGTATTTGTTTTTCTAGTATAAACTTCTAAAAAGGAACAACCAGTCCCTTGTGGAAAGACACGTGAGCTGACAAGACCCATCCTCTCTTTGCAGGGTCTACGAAGTGGTGTTTTCAGTGCAGGAAGGCGATTCTTGTCTCCTAGGATCTCTTTCTCTTGGGGCTGCAGAAACAACAGACAACTTCTTTTTAGCCTAAATTAGCTAAGGATAAAGAAAATTAATCACTCTGGGAAAAATTCTGAGGGAAACAAAAAGGGGGGGGAAGACAAAATTTTCATCTGAAAAACCGTGAAACTTTTTAGAATAAAATAACATTCTCCTACTTAGATTTTCCAATTTCTGGGACTTTTAGGCTAAAAAAAAGTGCCTTTTCCTTTAAAGAAAATTGCTTCCACTTTCCTACAATGAACAGAGTTCTGTTTCTAATGATGGAAGAAGTTGAGTGTAGCTGCTGAGTAGCTGGACTGGGGATCTGACTATCAATGCGTCACTAGCTAAATGTGATTTGAGATGCAGTTTGCTTTTCTATATCTCAGATCTCGGGGCTAAACCACAAACTGTACATGACACAACTAAATTAATATTTAAAAATAATTACTTGCTGCCTGAAGGTAAACAGAAAAAGGGTAAATAATTGATAGCACTGGGACTGCCACACTGTAAGTCTGCTGAGCGTTTATGATGTGCTGTGAAGGTTCAAAGGGATTGCTCGTCTGCTGCCTCTGAAGGAGGGGTTTTGCTAATCATTCCAGGGCTTGTTTTGTCAGCCAGCAATGTTTTCAGAGTTTGAAGCACCAGAATAGAATGCCAGCTTAATTTAGGCGAATCTCTAACTTAATTTTCTAACTTTCCTTCCAAGATTTGCATTGTAAATGATAAGGTGATTTTCATATATATAATTTTTTTTTAATCCCGTCAACATCTGAAGGGAAATTTCATGTGGTCTGCTGCCAAGAATGTAGAGTAACTTGCATTTAAGGAGTGCTTACATAACATGCCACCCTATGACAATACACGTCTGCAGAGCTTGGTGATGCCTTGATAGTTGGCAGCTCTTCACTTTTCCATGGTAAATATCCCTCCTCTTATAGCCCAACATCAGAATAACCAGCGTTCAAAGTGGCAGATGACCATAAAGAAAGGTCAGTGATTTCAAATTGATTCATCTTCCCCTGCAGGCAGAAAACTTCTTGCACTGATTATTGCATTGAAAAAGAAAAAAAAAAAAAAAAAAAAATCGCTGCCTCCACACCAGACTTCACAGATTTCTGCTGTTAAAGCAAAGGATAAGAAAATAAACGGGCAGTATGTGTGGAGAGCCAGTAACTTCAGCGATGCAGTGTATTTAAGTAAGTGCCATACACCCCTACGGGGCAGTGATCATTAGATAAAACTTTTCAAAAGAGAAGAAGAACCAAGCAGATTCTAGGATCTATCAGCAATGCCAGCTGGGCCACATGATCAAATGATTCCTGAAGTGTTACTTGCAATACGTATTTTACTCAGTGCTAGGGATGGGAACATGGGTTCTTGTCTTTGTCCCCAGTCAGACCTTCAGTAATGGCAGCTACTTTAACACCTAGCACTGCATCACACTTTACTTTCATTACTTGAAAAGGCAATCTAAGCTCTCATTTGGATTTTGAAAAAAAAAATCAAAAACCGTACTAAGGTGGACAAGCGTGAGTGTCATTTGAAAACACGCAGTAATTCTTACACTCTGTTGAACAGCAGTAAGGCTGTAAGTGGAATCCATGAGACTTTTTCCAGCTGATGTGCATCTGGAAGTGAACAGTAAGAATGACTAAATAGAAAACATGACTTGCAAAGAGGGACTGACAAAATTAGGTTTTGTTCAGTCCAGAGAAGACAAATGGGAAACGGTAGAGCAGCCATCATATATGTCAACTGTTGCAGCAAAGAGGAGGGAGTACTCTGTTCTCCCATATGTTTCTTACAATGGCTTAAACTGGGCTCTAGAGAGGGGGAAAAAAGGGAAGTGCTTCTGATGGTGGAGATAGGTCACTGTTAGAGCAGATTGCTGGGGGAGGGGCTGTGGAATCTCTGTCACTAGGGATTAACAACACGTCAAACAAATAATGTCTATAAGGGATGATTTTAAGAGTACCTCAGTCCTGTCTCTCTTCCAGCCCTGGCAGTCCAGGGCTAAATAATTGAGACACAAAGAACCTGAGCACTGCGTCTCAAGCGGGACGTACGGGTCTGTGTATATCGGGTCCAAGCTCAATGTTTGTGTGAAACATTAGGGGGAGTGAGATTGCCAGTTTTCATGTTTTATAACTACTGTCACAGCGTTTGCATATTCCTGTACATCCTAGGTCCGCAGGTTCTTACTTACCTGAGAATCCCCATTCTCATTGATAAAAATAATAGTATTTCTAGTCCTCATGCTTTCAGAGGAAGGCCCAAAAGCGTGCCTGTCTACAGCCAAGAGGCTCAGAAAGCAGAAGGCAGCACACTCTGATATGCTCTCATTATATCACTGGTGGGGCAGGGAACTCCTGCGTTTTCATGCTTGGGGTTCCCAATGCAAGGAAACGCAAAACAAAAAAAGTCTACTCTGAACTCCGTTCCAACATTCAGGTCACCACCCTTCTCCTTTCTTCCCCACACCCAAGACCACACACTTGCACTTACACCTCCAGGCATGCATGTCTGCCTGCCAACACAGAGGAGGTTACCGATCTCATCACAGTTCTGGTTATCTTTCAAAGAAAAATGTCCTAAAAGAAACCCCAAGAGCTCGGTGGTGCAACCCCACGCCCTGCCATGCAGCATGGCCACACTGAGCTGCACACAGGCTGTGGAAAGAAGTGCTTTTTTTCTTGTTGGGAAAGTGGCCGATGGGTTTTAGAGGAAGAAGGAGCTAGAGGCAAGTCATTGCTGTTAAAGTGTTTGCTGCTTTAAGGGAATGTGAAGCATTGAAACAGACTGGGGCACCTCTGGCCAGTACAAGAATCACAGGGGGAATTTAATTTTTCTTCTTTTCTCTAAAAAGTTATTTTATGTTATTTGCAGGAGTGTTTTATGAGACCCAGGCCTTTGTTGTATTACCAGCTTGAAGAATAGGAACATGGGGATTCTCTCTTGAACACTGATGTGGACAAGCACAGGACAGACCCAGGATCACATTACAGTATCTGCTGAGAGCCAGATGTCCACCCGGGCGCTCTAGCCCTTCTGTTCGTTCTGTGAGAGCTTGCTGCTCTGAGTGGGATGTCAGTTTTTAGCTTATTCATCTTTTCTGTTTGACGTCCCTCGAAGAAAGTCGCTAATAAGGTGTTCAGAACTGCTACTGAGTCAAACCAGAAGTTCAGTCCACTCTTCCAACAGCTCGCCCAGCCAGGTCTGTGTTTCAAACACCTGTAACACATATGACTGGCAAGCTTTGGCAGGTACTTAACAAGCTAAAGCTTCCCCAGGTGCCAGGATACAGGTTACCTTTATTTCCTAATACATTACACCTTCCACATGGGCAGTACCCTCCCCCAGGAAGAGCCACCCCACTGTGGCTTTGTCTTGTAGAATACTCTTAAGTATAGATAGATTCACCTGGGATGGGACAAGAGGTTACTGTCTAGAAGGGGATGCTTTCTCCTTCTGCATAGCAGCAGTGAGGAATGATTTTCTACACTGGGCACTTAGTACTGGACAAGACTGATCCTTCTTCAGCAAGTTCCAATCTGATCAGCCTGCCAGATGGTGAAGGAAGAGCCTGGAAGGATCCCTTTATCGTAAGTAGGTCTTGAATACAGGGACACATGGTTAACACTTCCATCAACTGCTGAAATAATTTCTGCAGAGGATTTTGGTCTGAAGTAGTAAGGTGATGTTCTTGTTCTTCTCCCGCTCATAAACACAGATACTTAAAATCCAGTCTTTTCTAGGAACTCACTCTCAACACTGTATTGAAGAAGGCCTTTTATAAAGGATGTGCTCACTCCTGGTAAATATTACAGACACAGAGGAAATTATGCTTTTAAAAAAAAAGGGGGGGGGGGGAATTTGCAGAAAGCATGAGGCTTTTACAAACCTGCTCTGTTTTGCAGGACTGGTAACATTATTTCAGTCAAAAAATAAAATCTCTGGGTGTGGCTACTGGGCTGAACACTACATTGGTTTGTCTTGAACGGGGAGTAAATTGGCATTTCTGCAAACAGTGAATGGTATTGCTAATGCGAATTTTGTTTGACTAGGTAGTAATTTGGTGTATTATGAGGTTAGTCCTGTAGAAAGGACAGTAGTGAAAATAGCTACTGAGCGTTGACTGAATCAAAAACTAAAAGCTGTCACCTTGAAGAGAACTTGCCTTGAAAACATTGAGGCTTTCAGAGGTATATGCCAGCAGCAGTGAAGCCAGCCGTCCCAGTTAAGCTTCCCAGAGAATGCAGTAATACATGCAATAAAGAGATTTTGCTCGTGAAATACCCACTTGTGAACTGTTCATGGGTATAAGAAAAATGGATCTGAGGTCTTGCCACCTGAATTCCCTTCCTCTCCCTCGGTAGGTTATCAGCATGAAAACAGGAAATGAATTGGACACCATTAATAAAACATGAAGCCTTCGTGTTCAGGCTCTGTGCTCTGTCGTTCGAGTGTAGAAGACACTGTGTGAGAAGGAAACAGAGGAGTCATATCCACAAGTTCATTTGCTCTTTTGAACTACACAGCAAACTTCGTCTCAGACTTGGAACTAAACCTTTCCTTTCTTCCCCTGAATTTATTGAAAAGCTTTCAAACCCTCATACAGAAGTCCTGAAGGATTGTTGCTGAACTGTGGGTAGTCTTTCAGAACATAAAAGATTTTCCTAATAGATTTCACCAATAATTAGATATTGCCAATACTGTTTTTTACTCAAAAGCATCTTCCACTGTAATGTAAATTTTTAGAACTTGTTTTCATGCATTTGCTTTTAGAGCTGTTTACATGGCACAGATATTTTTCACTGTGATAGATGCCCTTTTTTTGCCGGTTGCTTATGTTTGTGATTTTAGGAATGTCCCAAGATAACGTACGTTGCTGTCTTTCAGGGGCTCATTTTGCTAGAGGGGAACGTATGATTCACCTGTCTCATAAAAATGTTGCTTTCCACCAAAGAACAAAGGATTAGCCTCAAAGAATAGAGGTCTATATGAAGTAGACTGAAAGACCCCTCCCCCCCACCGCCAACACCACCACTTTTTCTGTCTGTATTTTAAAACCATCTCATGAAAGCTTATGGTCACAGCAGTATGCAACCCAAGGATGAGAACTCGCAAACCTGTTATGAAAAAGTCATGGGAACAAAAGTAGAAGACCCGGTTCAGCCAGACAAAGAGGCCTTCTGCAGCTATAATAAAGGCTTGTTTTGCTCTATGGGGGAGTTTTAATTGCAAAATACTTAGCATAGGTGAATCATAAGGAGTCTAACCATAGGAAGAGGTTAACCACAGTTATAGGAAAGATTCATCTGAGTCTACAATAAACAAGTTCTTGGTGCAAAGAAACCAGAAGACTCCTCAGCTGTGGCCAGGCCCACTCCTGAAACTCAAAGGTTGAGTTGCGAGTCCAAAGCAGGAATTCTCCTCCTGACCTTGGATAGTTCTTTTAGGAAATAGCGAAGTACAAGGTCAGGTGGAAAGATAAGATGTTTATTGCTAGTGGGAATTTTTGTTAGGCTGCTGTGGCCGGAACCACCAGTTCATCTCCCACGGGAGACAGTGCTTCATAGTAAGGTCTACCACAACCGTAAGTGTAACCTGGGGATTGTTAGGACTTCCATATGTTTTAACAAACTGATAGATTCTCACTGTTAAATAAATGTGGAAGTACTGCTTCCTGGATCATGTCAGGAGCAAGAGGCCCTAGTCTCATAGAGATTTTAGGCCAAGTCCAAATTCCTTTGATTATTTCTGTTTAGTCTCCTTTGAAAGAACCTGTTTGCTATATGTGCCTCTTACTTAATTCCTGAAATGCAGAAGTAAAACCTCAAACTGAGTGAGAAACCTGGACAATGAGACAATCCACATTCGGCAAAGCTATAAATTCAGTGTTACAGTTCAACTCAATTAAACATAATTTGCTTGGCTGCCATCTACAAGTTTGATGATAGGAAATTGGATTTGACTTATTACAATACAAAGGGGCAGTTTGGTAAATGTACATTTTCAGCCAACTAACAGAACAGAAATAGGTTTTCATTGAAGTTTTTGTTACCATTTGGTTTACTTGGTTTTGCTGTCTGGCTCCATCCATAACAAGTGCAGCCAAGCTCTAATTCTCAACTGTTTGAAGTTATTCAGTCTCATGAGAGATATGCCAGACAATTCACTGGACAATATTCAAAGTAATAGTGAGGTTAATTCTAATTGCACAGAAGGATCTATATTAACATCTCTATTTCAACACATTTTTTGTTACTTGGGTTTTAGGTCATATGAATTGTTTTTCTACATGATTGCATTTCTGTTGTCAGAATAAATATGAAATACTAAAATTACTGTACAATCAGTTCCTATGCCAAAGAACTGATATTACTTTGGTTGTGTCAGAATATTTTTTGAAAAATTCTGAGCCCTAAGAATGGCAATCTGAAAAAAACCATTGTAACCGTTCTTTTCCCTCAGAAGGATTTGTCTCAAAATGCCCATTTCTAGTGTTCCCATCCAGCTCTAGCCAGTACTTAGACCGCGGGCCGAAGACAGCCGAGATGCTCAGGACCGTGCCGGGGGTGCTGCACACAGCGGGGGTGCTGGAAGCCGCACAGCAGCCCCGCTCCAGCACCGGGAGCACGCGTGCGCCAGGGGCTGCACAGCCCAAAGGCGTCGGGGTCGGGTGGGGGATCCGCGGCAAGGGGGGATCCCCCTGGAACGGGCTCGGGTAGAGCCATGGGGCCAGGCGTGAGCTTCAGAGAAAACCTGATAAACGGGCCCGTTCTCTCTGTTGGTCCGTGCATGGGTGTGCTGGTCCATGCGCCGTCTTGCCACTGACTCCTGCGTGGCTTCCACCTGTGCAAGGTCTTGCACTCTGGGGAGAAATAGCACGTAGTAAATTAAAGAAATGGATGAAAAAGGAAATGCTAGAGAAGCACTGTTCTGAAAAACCCTTTTGGACAAATCCTTCCTATCCAGGAACCACCTTCTGCTTGCAATTTGAGGTTATTGGGAATAGGAATTGGAAAATATTGGGAACAGTGAAGAATAATGCAGCTAAAGCCTTGCTGCTTGAGATCGTCTGACTGAACATGATCAATTAAGTGGAAGTCTTAAGTGGAAGTGTTCATAGAGGGGTGCCTTAATATGATTGAGGGGATGTGGGGCTGAGCATGATTTATCGAGAGTAACTGAGTATTCAGTACTGGAGCAGGAAAAGGAGTCACTTAGATTAAAATACAACAACACCTGGTGCTTGCTGCAAAAACAATTTTCCTGGAAAAAGAGATAGTTACAAAGAGCCTTTATTACCCCTTTAGAGTGTTTTCTAAATAACACACCTCTGTTCTTTTTGAAATATTAGTATGTTAAATGTCCAAATGGTTCTTGCTGAAAATGATGCCTCTGTTAAATTACCAGTGCCCACTCATTTTCCAGGTAGAGGTACTAGGTACCCAGCGCCATTTGGAAACCACTAGCAGATGACTAACCAGCAGGGAGGGCTGGGAAAGACCACTCAGTCCTGCCAAAGGGTCTGAGCCAGGCCCTTTTGCTGCAGTCAGTCATTGCAACTTTCCTGCTAAAACTGCATCTGACTTCCTTGTAAGTATTTCCTGTGACTTAAGTTTTTAGCCTCTTCCTGTAGGAGTCTGTTTCATGCCAGTCATTTTTTATTGTATAATTTTTTTTATTTTTTTTTAATCTAGCCTAAACTTTTCCTTCCCTAGCTCCGGGTCAGTGCTTCTCATGCTGGTGTCTCCCGCCCCTCCCTCTTCTCATCCTGCTCCTCATTCACATTAACTGCAAGATAATTAGAGACTGATCCTGTCCCCTGAGTCTTTGTTTCTCCAGACTATAGCTTCAATCCTACCCTCCTGCAGCAAACCCCACTGAGATCCTCAGGTTTGGTCCTTTTGGGGCTGCTCTTGCTGTTGTATCTAGTTCTCAGCACAAAGTTCTTTGATATTATAATGGTGTAATGGCAGGAGACCCTAGTTAAGCAAAACCAGAACCGGCCCGCCCTCCCTCCCTCTGGGGGTTGCGGGTTATTAACAGAGCTTTGCTCAGCTGAGCAACATGGAACCATCAGGTCTGTGCCCGCATTCCTGTCTTGCAGCTTCAAAATTCTCATACTATTTAAAAAAGCAGGAACGAGGCAGCTTACATGGTCCCACCTGATCCTCATCCTGGCATGGCTGTGGATCTTTTGAAGTTAGAGGCTCACAAAATCCTGCTGCGCACCTCTGTTCCCCAAGAGGAACAGGTCTGGGAACTAGATCCTCTGTGGGGTCAGCTTGCACCCTGCTACGGGCTTGGCAAAGCTGGCTCCAGGGGACAGGCACCCCGCTGACACCCCTGCCCATCAGGGAAACCTTGCTGTGAGACCAGACCCCTGCCTGCTTGCCAGCCAGCCTGCCTGCCATCCTCCACCCCTGCTCTCACCTATGGAGACTTTTTTTGTTTAGTGTTACCTGCTTTAAGTTCATCATGCAGCAGTATGTCAACTGTTTTATTGGAATAGAAATGAATTCATCTGCAAAATCAGTGCCTCAAGTGAAGAAGTCTTTTGGGCTTGCTTGGCACATCCTATTTTTAATAAGCCCCTGTTACACAGTAGTTGTTAGACCTTATTCCCAGGTGTTTCGTGCTGTTCGCTGTGTCGTGTGGAGCTGATAACAGGCTGGATGATTCGCAATTTCTTGCTTCTCCCTTTCCTGGTCATCCTGACAAGCAGCAAAGTTGCTTCACGTGCTCAATGCAAACCCTCCAAAACTCCTGCTGGACTGCTCCCAGTGCTGGGAATCCTGCCAGAGCTTCATCCCCGTCCTATGCCCTCCTTTTTGGTACGTGGATTACTCTCTTAAGTCACATTGACAAAAGGCACCAGATCTGTGATGCTTCTCAGCCCTGTAGCGGGGACAGGTAGCAGTATCGGAGCCAGATGAAAAGTTTGGTGCTTTAGAACCAGGTCTTGTTGGTTTGGGATCTTTCCATTTGAAGGCCTCTGGCACATTAAGAGCCCTCCCCTGAGTTTTTCATCCTCTTTCAAGCTGCTGTAACAAACCTCTTTTTTCAGTTGGCTCAGCTAGTAGTCTGTGGTGGGTCTCTTGCGTTGTGCACATGCATGCCCTGAGACCTGGACTGAGCATCACCAAACTCGTCTGATGCACACACTGCAGAGAAGCTGCTGGCCCACAGCGCTCTGTGGAGTTGAGTGGATCTGGCAGCAGCGGCTGAATGACTGAAAGCTTCGGGTCACATATGCAACCTGCTATGCACCCTGCTCTGCTGGAGTTATGGGTCTGTGCAGCACCTAGCATTTGTCTCCAGTAAAGCAGGCTGTGCAGTAAGGCTCGGGAGTGCATTTCACATCGTGCGCATCATAGACTGGGTGCAGTCCAAGACTTCCACATCTCCAGCTGTAGCGTAAATCAAGGGAGGAAGTCCAGGAGACAGCATCTCCCTGAGCAACAGCACCACTTACAGCCTGGTCTCAGATGCCAGTCTGGGGCCGGAGCCACAGAGCGGCAGTCTGCCAGCACCAGTGAGGAGGCTGGTATCTGCTTTTTCTGTGTGCCTCGGGATGAGTCCACCACAGCTGAGCGCGTCCAGATCCCTACTCAGTGGCATCTGTGGTCTGCACCAGTCTGTGCTGATGATGGTCTCTGCTGGGTGGCTCTTCAGCTGGGGCATTCAACTGAGCAGGATGCCTATGCCCTGGACAGAGTCTGAAGAGTGGAGCAACGATTTGAGCTGCTGCTTAAAAACATCTCCCTGGAAAGCTTCTACCTGCTGCAACAAAGAAGGTGCCTAACCAACAGGAGAAAACATCATTGCTTGTGTCTTGGTTTGCCATAGTGTAGGACAGTGGCCTGCCAGACAACTACCTGGGCATAATCTCTGGCATGAACTTGAGATAGCTGGAGCTGAGGGTCAGACTTCAGCCTCTTCCAGGCAATCCCAGTAGCAGAAAGTATCTGAAGAATCCCACAGACTCACACCCAATTTTCAAGGCCAGCATTTCTCCCAGCATACACAACCCTGCCCAGGAGGCTAGCAGGGTTACATTATCTGGAGTTTGAATCTGGACATGAGGAGGCAGGTGCTGGAGAAAACAGGCAGGCACATGAGCAGTCAAAGGCAAGAGCAAGCGTTTCAGGTCTGCACAGTCAGCACATTGCATCCCATCCAAGCAGAGCTGGGGATGTTGAAGTGAGACGGGGAACAACCGGGGGATGTGTTGCAGGGCTTCTGCCAGACTGAGCACCAGGAGTAAGGCAACGTCAGTGCTCTGTGAGACAGGGGAAGGGAACTGCTTAAGGTGAGAGTCAGGATCGAGAGAAAAATTATAGTGGGAGAAACAAAGCATACTGGGCTGCAGCTCCTGAGGGCTGCGATGAGAGACCCTCTGGCCCCTCCACACGTTCACGCCATTGCTGGAGACTCGTGAGTCTCGATGGACAGGCGTGAGGGAGGATGATCACACCTGGAGCGGGTGCCCGCGGGAGGCACTGCTGGGGAGGTTAGGCAGGGCAGAGCATTCAGGGCAGTCCCTCACGAGGGTTGCTTTTGTGATTGTTGTTGCTCCAACTCATCTGCTTTACAGGAACGTGTAGGGCAAAGCACGAAGCTGGAGGCCCGCAGTGCCGGGCATGCTGATACCAACAGCTGCCCTGGCTCCCCTCCTTCGGTGCGGTTTAGCATGACCTGTGGCGGCCGTAGGGAGAGGTGCCCACCTCTCCTGCGGGTCAGTGGCTGCTGGAAAATGCTTCTCACGGGCCCCCACATCCTCTGTGGGCTCACAGCTGCCTGCTGCCCCCCGGGGCTGGTGCCAGCCCAGCCGCAGAGCAGACCCACTGCCATGCCGCCCTGCCCAGGAGAGAAAGAAACAAACCCGAGTGCTAAGCGTCACAGGAACGTGCCAGCAGGGAAGGCAGCAGGGGATCCAGCCACTGCGGGCAGGCGTGCCAAGGGGGGAGCACCCCACACCAGACGGGGTGTCCCTGTGGGGCGCCCGGCTGCAGCCGGTGCCTGGAGAGCTGGCGCCGGGGTTAGCACCCTGTCAGGCCTTTGCTTGTATATGAGTGTTAATCCTCCAGATGGAGTTTCAGCAAAGAGAAAGTTGATACAACCTAAATGAAGGGCTGAAGGGCTGCCCTGCACTGGGAGGGGGCTCAGGCCACAGCTGGCTAAACATCAGGTGAGCGGCAGAGGAGACAGTGCCTGCGGTGGGAAGCACTGCCAACACAAATCTCTTAATAGCCTTTCAGTCTCTGCAAGGCCTTAAAATCAATCAGAGGATTAACTAAGCAAAGCTGGTTTTATGATACATGATCCAGCTTTGTGCAATTGGATCTAACTTTGCTTAGGCCCTCCTCTGTGACTGGGCTTGCTAATGTGCTGCCTGCAGCCTAGGAGCCTCGTGGAGGAACGGCAGCAGCCTGAGGAGCAGCGGGAGAAGCCGTGGAGGAGCAGGGGGTCCCACCGCCGCAGGTGTAACCTGCTCGGGAGGGATGCCGGAGAGCAGCAGCGTGGCACTGCTCATGCGAGCCAGTCGCTTCCCTCCCACTGGCGTCTTCTCTTAACTCGGCATTTCTCCTTGCAGAAGCTCTTCGAAGGTAAGCCACTGACCCCGTCTCGCTAGCTACCAGCTTTCTGTGGCTTCTGTGACACCTTCTTCCAAGGAACAGGTATATGTTGCACTTTCCCTTTTCTCTTACGGTAGTGGCTCCGGGGTGTGGGTGTTCAGGGCTGAGCTGAAGCCTGGGAGCAGGTACACCCTTCTCCTGCCACATGCACTGATAAGCCTCATCCTCAGAGGATCACTTTTGAGATGCCACCAGTGAGGGAAATGATGAGTCTCCCTTAAACGCACACTCTGGCTCCTGGCAGATCAATACTGTAATTCATTTGATGACAACAGGAGCAATCTGCCCAGCTGACGCCAGGCAGCATCTCTGTTTCAAACCAGGTGTAGGAGTGTTTGTTTAGCTTTTGCCAAAGCAGTTTGTTTTCTCTCAGGCTGAAAGTTACTCCTGGTGACAATGTGTGCATGAGAACTCTGTCAGGTCCCTGACGGGAGTCTGACTCCCCCTAAACACGCTGTGGCTGCACAGCACGGGCAGATCTGGATGCTGCCACTGTACCTCCTAAGCGGTCATAGTGCCAAAGTGATGTGAGGAATAACGAAACATCCCCTCCAGGACCGAGCAGTCTCAGTTTTCTGGCAGAAAACCATTCTCCTCTGCCCCTTTTTTCCAGACTTGCTTCCGCAGTGCAGTCTGTGGCCAGGTTGGTTCAGTCCAGCGATGCAGAGGTCGTGATGCAACACAACACAAAGTGATACCGGGCTGCTGAATTAACCTGCTCTCCAATATCTGTGCTGACTTGTGAGCCTCACAGCTTTAGGCCTGTCAGCCACCAGGAGTTCATCTATGCAAATCTGCTACAAGAAAATGAGGTCTACAAATAATAGACACCTTGGGCCTGCGCGTCGGCACAAGGTAATCCATTGTCCTGCTTGAAATGTATCTGGTTATATTTCATGCTTCTGTGTGAAAGTTACAAGGAAAGAAAAGTACCCAGGACAAAATCCAATCTTTACTCACCTTATGACCTAAAAAAAGAGAGGAGGGGAAATGTTTCTTGGCTGAAACTGGAGCTGGTCTGTGAGAAAGCCACCCCTTGGACTTCGCTCTGTGCTCAGGGCTGCTGTAAGAAACACTCCTGCTGCTTCTGCCTCCTTTGCAGTGGTTGCTCCCCTCTCCTCTGTTTTTTTTCAGAAGAAATGTGAGAAAGCTTATTTACACCTTTTGCCCAGCAAAGGGCTACTTTAGATGTTAACAAAAACCAAACTGTTCCTAAGTTGTACTGCCTTTAAATCTTTCTAAACTGAACATATTCGCCTCACAGCAGTCTGGGCTCTTGGGAGGCACTTCTCTCCTGACTGCTGCTTTGGGTGGCCCGGTATTCTTGGGAGCACAGGCCACAGAAATCAGGTGAAATCATTTACTTCTCTTTCTATCCTAGTTGTTGAAGCATTTATATACCTGGAAAATATTCAGAAATGTGCAACAAGGCTGATCAAGGGTATAGAATAGCATCCATAGGAGGCACAGCTCCACAGACTGTGATTCCTCAGCCTGGAAAGAGGTGACTGTGGGACAAAATGATAGCAGTCTCTGAAATCGTGAGTAGCATGAAGAAGTCACCCAGCGGTGATTTGCTCACCGGCTCCGGTTCTTCAAACTGAAGAAGGTGGTTCTTTGCACAGTGCGTCATTAATCTGCAGAAATCTTTGCTGCAGAATGTTGTGGATGCTGAAGGTTTACATAAATTTAAAAAAAAAAAATTGGACAAAGTCGTGGAAGGAAAAAAACCTAACAGCTATTGAATAACAAACCTCACTTCTGTCATGGGAAATCTCTGCAAACTGTCAGACTCTGGGACCGTGTTCTGGAGAGGCATTGCTGCAAGCTTTATGCTGTTCTGACAGCCTTCCCTACGCCTCTGTTGCTGGACAGGGTATCTTTGCTCTGACCTCCTATAGGCATTTGATGTTATGTTCCTATGCCTCTCCCCCCCCCCCCNCAGATTTAGTGTTACAATTAAGTTCTGCACTGAATATATTTTTGCTTTGAGAAGCGTCCAAACAATTCTTTGTGAAAGCGCCTTCTGGCTGCCTGTATAGCATTCTGAAAAGGACGAGCCTTTAGATAAGCTGGCAAGTCACATAAATAGTAACTACTGGTTCTGAGAATTGAAGTTTCCCTGGGAAGCCTGAATCTCTAGTTCTGTAACGGCTTGGTTATCAAACAGATGATTTACATCTTATTAGGTGTTTCCATCTGTTGATAGAAAAATGCTCTATTGCACAATGTTCCTTTTGCTCCTGATTCAGTTCTCACCATTGCCAGAAGTGCTTTCGGGCCCCCCGACCAGCCTGTTTAAATACTCAGCCCGGAGCCAGTGGCACTTTGGGCTGCTCAGCCTGGTGGGCGAGCAGGGAGGGCCAGTGGCGAGGGCCTTGGCAGAGCCGCCTGCCTGTGGGCCGCTGCCAGCAGGCACCCGGCTGCATGCCCTAAGGCCAGCTTCTGCCTACGGCTCTGCCCGCTGCCTGCTGATGCACCTCTGCAGCACCTACCTCGCGGCTCAGTGCCCACTGGGCTTACTGCCACCCACTTCTGAGAATGTGTTTTTCCAAGCTTGGATGCAAATCTCAAGTCTCTTCTTTTTCAGCGTATGTAAATTTGCTCACTTTTGGTCAAGCTTGTCCAAAGGACAGAATCTGTCTTTATTGCAGTTGCAGGGGAACTTTGCGGTCCAGTTGCCTGCAGATGCTCAAACTTGCGGCCACTAGAGGAAAGGGACAGTGTGTGCAAACCTGAGTGCACTTTGTGTTGCTCTCCTTTTGTGTCCATTCCACTTTGCCAGTCTGCATGTGGACTGCTCTACTTCTGGAGGATGAACTGCAAAACTAGCAGTGCTGATAGTAATGCACTTGTTGACACAAATTCGCATCTCCAAAGAACCCTGAGAACTGTAATTACTCCAAAGTATCCCAGAATGCATTTCTTGGTAGCAGTCACTGGGAATATATTATTCTTACTTGTGAAACAAAGAACCTGGAAACTGTATTCAACAAGCAAGTGAAACGGGGAATATTTTAGTCAGCAAAACGAGGGGAGAGTGTTGAGATAGATGAGTGAAGGGAGGAGGGAAATACTGGGCTCAATGCCTGATTCCTAATCCCTAAACTGTTTTACTATAGTATTGTGAAAGCCAGGAGGAATAAACCTAATACCACAGCTTTTTGCCATCAAGAAACTATGTATTAACACAGTACTGCTAAGGTAATTAACCAAATCAGACTTAGTCCAGTGCTGAAAAGGATTTCTTCCCCCAGGGATAAGCAGATGTCTCAATCTAATTATACAAGTTATTTAATCAGAACCAGAGGTCGGGTAGCTAATGAAAATACTACCTAATGTAGGGGAGAAAGGTTGTAGCTCTGAAGCACTGCAAGCAGAGGGGGGATACAAGCTTCCAAACCAGTGTAGTTTCTAATGCTCTTCTGCCTTATTTCTATACATGACTTTAAGTAAGATAGGAATTTGGGAGGGGGGGGAAGCGCTTGTGAAAGAACACATTCTAGCAAAAGTTTTCTTCACTGCCTGGTGTGACAAGAAAATTCTCCTATAAATGTCATCAGTGCTTCACCCACCCACAGTGCTGACATAGGAACAGCTGTGTTTTGTCTGAGGCAATTGATGGCTCTAAGTGTTACCGTTTTGTTAGCCTTGCTTCACCTAGGTGAAAACTGTAACAGATGCCTAAAACCTGCCAGTTGTTCTGTGTGCATGTAGCTAACAGTGAGCGTGCTGCAGTTGTCGACAACTGGAAAGCGCACACTCTGCAGACTTGCGGGAAGGGTGCTCGCTGTGTCCTCAGGGACAGGCAGAGCCCCTGAAGCTATGGTTCTTGTTATACACAGGTGTCTGAAAAGCAAGTGGAGAATCACTCTCACCGGGAAGGCCATGTTGCTATCACCAGGAGCCAGTGTGTGGGCTTACTGAACACTCACAGGATGGGACACATGCGTGCTCCAGCCCCAAGAAGACAGAGGAGCTGAATTCTTTTAGTTTGATTATAATTGAAACCCAGGTACTCCTAACACTTGTCAGGAACTTAGCTGCACGCAGAGACCTTTCCCGCATGCTTGGAGGTAGCTGCTCCCAGGTGGAGCCATGCAGTCCCCAAGGAGGGACACGAGGCTCCGGGCAGGACCACCCCTCTCTGTGCTGGCAGTGCTCACTCCAGGCTCCTGCCCATCTCAGTTTAGCACATTCCGTGACGGTCTTCTCTCTTGATTTTTGCCCGACAGCTTTGTCTGCATCTCCACCACTGCAGCCCGGTTCCTGATGCCAGCCACGGGTGCTGCTCCTCTTGCTGGCTTGCCAGCCCCCTCCATTTCAGGGCCAGACTGGCCAGCAGTGCCACATTGTCTAGCGACGCATTGCCGCCTGTCCCACCTCGTTAAGCTGTTCAAGCCACACGCACCCATGGGGGGAGTCAGGAGGGAATGCCGGCCCTGGCTGCTTTATTTGGCTTCTTGCACGTGTGCGCACATGCATTGCAGATAGTGCCGAGTCTTCCCGAGCGACCACTGATGGGCAAGGAGCGAAAATACACAGCTGCGTGGCCAATCAGTCGCTGCCTTGGAAGCTTTGTAACTGAGGGAGTGTGGGCAGCACCCCCAAAACTAGGAGTCTGCCCTTTTTTTATTGCCAGGGCTCTCTCCCCCTCATTTCTACCAGTCAGTTTCAGCAGACTTGGTCCCACTAACGTACAGACGGGCATGAGGAGGCTCCTGCTCCACATCCCAGCGGTGAGCGCTTGCGGGCTCCTCTCCCACAGGCAAGAGCACAGCTCCTCTTCCTCGCTGGGGTCTCCCCGGCACCACGCTCAACCAGAGACTCTCAGCCTTTGTAGGACTGCAGGGCGATGTAGGTGCCCAGCGATGCCTACGCATGTTTGCAGCCACGACATAGCGCAGCCTCGGTGCCAAACAGTTGTGTGGGCATGAGTCCTCCTGAGCAAAAACAACAGAGCCTGTGCAGCAGCACCAGGCTGGGGGCTCACGGCACATGTTGCCCTCTCCCAGAGAGAAAGAGCAGTTTAAATAAGATTGTGTTTTCTCTGCTGTGTATACGTATGAAGTGATGTGCACATCTAGAAAAAACAGGCAACCTTCACGGACGTTCTTTGTTCTGAAGCATAGAGCACCTGTTCTTACCAGCCAAACTGAAGGAATGTGGCATTTCTGAACATGTAGTTGTAGACAAATGGGCTGTGATATGTTGTGAGACTGAATGAAAGAGGGGAGGAAATAATGCGCATCGGCCACTTGAGCTTACACAGGTATCAATTCCATTCTTTAAGAATCTGCTCCACAGCGATATGGTCACGAAGTGTGGTTTCTCTTTGTTCATATAGAAATCTGCACACAAAAACTTCTGTGCAAAAATGGTCTGCTTTTCTACTAGCACCTACAAATGGCAAAACTACAAATTGAGCACAGATTGGGGCAGAGGGTGGTGCATGTTAAATTTTTTTCTGTGAGCTTATAGCTGTGCAGAAACAACTGAAGCTGAGATGAGGCACTGCAGCCATTGAAACTCTGACCCTGGATATTAAACAACCCCCCTGTGAGGTAGTGTTCATCTAGGGGATTTAAACAATTCCGAATTGCCAAACCACAATGCCCCGAAAGAGAATTTACTAGACAATAGAAAAGGGACTGACAGAAAAAGAAATCAAGATGAATTGTGATGTCTGTTTAACCTATTTTTCTTCACTTCCATACTTTGTTATATATTCTGACTCCTTTAACCACCCTCTTATTGAGAACTCTATTTTTATATCCACCATGAATGACTGAAACACTGTCTGCCAGAGGCTTGCAGGCTCTCCCCCTCGCCAATCCACTGCCCTTTCCCTGGGAAGGACAGATGTGCGCATCGGCAGACAGACCTGCATCGGAGCATGTCCGTGACGTGACCACCTCTGCAGACCACCGGAGCGTTACCACGTCTGCGGACTGGAGCAAGAGTAAAGCAAGTCTCCAGCGCTGCTGCTGAGAATTTTGTTGATGAGCTTCTAGGAAACATTGACCCAAGTTAAGCGGGACTGGGAAGAAAAGTGTTCAGAACAGTAGTAAGAGTGAAGAGGTGACGCATCATTGCACCATGACTCGAGTGAAAGACCAGATCCCAAGGACCTGTTGACTGCAGTGGGAGTTTGTTGGCCCACAGTGCAGCTAAACAAAATACAAGAAACACAAGCTAGGGCACAGATCAGAGCTCAGATGAGACAGTCCTGTAACCAGTCTGAGAAGTGCTGGGCCCTCGCCAATGAGCTACTTGCAACACACAAGGAACAAAGAGACATTTGACTTTGAACTATGCTGTCCTATATCCAGAAGACCAGTTGCATTTTCGTATGCTGTATAAATAATACCTTTCTTTTATCACCTTGTACCTACTCCACACCAAATACCTAAGCAATTTGCCTGTGAATAAAAAACCCAGCTGCTTATGCATTGTAGAGTATGTGGCATTATGGCATCAGACCCCATGCAAAGACATGTCTGTAGTGTTGCACCAGATGATGGCATTTAACTTGTTCTTGTACAAAGCAGGATCCACTCCTGCCTTGTCAGCTGTGCAGTCCAGTATGACACAGCCTGCATTCAGTCCTCTGACTTCTTTGAAACACAAATAGTTTATGAAAAGGAGATTAAGGAACTGTTCTTTTCTGAGATTGGCCCACTTAAAACCAGCCTTGTGGAGCTGTGACTTAGTCCCTGCTTGTGAAGATTTCTCTTCTAGAAGCAAAACTGTAAGTGTTGGGATAGATCTGAAGTCTGCCATTTCAGATGTGACGATCAATCTTTGAAAATCCAATTAACTAAAGTCCGTTCAGCTTGGAAGGTGAAAGGCTCCGTTTTTTTCTTTACAGGGAGCAGCAGAATGAATGTTTAAGACAAGATACGGGAGCAAGGTTTTGATGGTAACTACAATGTATGGCCACTGGGAGGATGGCCACTCAGTCCATTGTCACTGGGACCAGCAGAAATCATTCTCTGCAGACAGTGCATCTCCCTAAGGCAGGTGCTGATGGGGAAGAGGGACTGCGTTCAGAGGGACAGCCCTCCTGGCAGTGGCACTGAGTGTGGCCATGCTCCAGGCTGAAAGCAGACGTGGAATTAATGCCTCCTCCCATCCAAGTCTGTGGAGAGCTTTCTACTGGCGTCAGTGGCAGCAGGATCAGAGTAGAGTCTTAAGGCCCTTCCCCTGGAGCTTAGAGGAGTTTAATGGAATAAAATCTAAGTTGTAATTAATTGGCTTCTGCTTCTCCTGCAGGAAAGAGTTAATGAAGGCAAAGCTTGTCTGGCCAAGGGGCTGGTACGGCTCCATTAGAGCTATGACTCACAGATTGAACATCCTGCCAAAGCACCAAGCAGGCTCCTCGTCCTCAGCTCCTCCTATCCCAACAGTAATAGTGTGAATTGGTCCTGCATCGTGGCTGGAAAGGTTTGTCCCTTACAGTGTCTGCTCTTCCCACTAAGTTCAACACTATTTGTTTGCACAAGAAATAATTGTCTGCCAGATAAGTCCCTACACATCTACCTGTATTACGTTATTTCTATGGTGCAGACCGCCCGGTAATCTCGTAAGGGCTCTCTACAGGACCAAAGGAAGCAGAGGTTAACAGGATAATTTAAAAGTGTAAGGAAATGGCCAAAGGGAGGACAGAAACAGGTAGACTGCTGGGAAGCAACACACGAGGAGAAGTTACTGGGTGAGTTGGTCAAAGGTGAGTCTTGGAACTGACCAAGTTTGCTATTTTCATCATTGAGCTTGGCTCAGAAAGAGGAGTGGAGAAATGAAATTTGTTGGTGGCATCACCCTTCCAAAAGAGCCCACATCTGGTGACACGCTGTCCCAGGCGCGATCCTCTACCCCAATTCACTCACCACCATTCTCTCTGGAGAGAATGAGACCCGCAAAGAGCCACCTGCAGCGTCACCTCTCCCTGCTGCTGCGTTTCAGCCTGTACTGCCAGGCCCCTGTTCCCGACGTGAGAAGAGCACAGCGAGCCGGGGCCTTGGGGTGCCGGGGTGCAGGCAGGGAGAAGCAGAGATGGGTAGTCTGAAGGCTGGTGCCCGATTGCTGGTCTCCAGAAGCACGTGATCACCCGAGAAGTGAATTTCGTTAAAAATGGATGTTTCCCTTCCTGCTGAACTCTTGTCCTCTGCCTCAGTTATCACAACAGGGACAATGAAGAGTCACTAAAATTATGATAGAGTGACAGTGCAGGCAGAAGATAGGGAGGACTCTTGGTCTTAACGACGAGCTAAATTATACCACTTTGAATCCAGACTAGCAAAGCACAAATATGTGGATTAGCACCAGTATAACAGATCAAAACCTGAGGCGGAGAGTTTAAGCAAGGCATAATTTGTAGTAACAACAAAATTACAGGGATTCAGCCCTTCATCTCCCAACCCTCGCACCTCAGCCTTGCCACAATGAAAACTTCTGCCTCCCCTTTCTTCTACATCTGTACATTTTTCAAAACATCCCATTTTGGGTAGCCAATCTGCAAAGTGTGGCCTGTCAATCTTGAAAGACCAGGTCTGGAACTGTGCAGCATTAGAGTAATCAATGTGAAGTGAGGACAATAAAGGAACACACATGTCCTACACCAAATCTGGTTGGAAAATGAAAAAATGAACAATTCTCTGTGCAATTCCCCTTTCTCAGCAATCGGAGATTGCAGGTTGCTACGCTGACTGTAATCAATACTGGCTGGCTTTGAGGGACAAGCACAAGAGAGCTCCTGAGTTTGACCAGCTCCAGGTGTGGTGATTCCTGAGACCCCATTACTCACTGCACTCCAGTAAAATAACGGCTGCTTCTCCTCCATGTTTGAGTTGATATTAGAGTGACAAGATCAAGTGACGGCACAACTGTAGACGCCTTTATCTGCTGTATGCATAATCTTTCTTGCTGAACCCCCGCCAAACTCATCCCCAGGTCTTATCTTTTCTAAATGGAGTATTTATTCATGTGGTTGTTTTATGTAAACTGCAAAGAGCCTCATTAAATGGAAACCTTAACTCGAAAGCTTCATTATTAAGGTGGAACAGAGCTCAGAATGCACAGGGCGAAATTACCAATCTTTTGTGTTATTTTGGGAAGAAATGCTTAGTGCCTCAGGCACCTGACGCAGACCAGTGCTGAGCCATTCTCTGATCCCTAACCTCACTCAGGGAACAAGTCTGGCTTTAAGGTGAAGAGTTTTACTGGCCGTTACGCCGGAAAGAGTTCCTTAGGGCTGAGGAGAGCAGACCTCTTCGGGGACGCCTGGCAGCACTGCAGACGGCTGCCTCAGCCCCTGCTGAAAGAGAAGCTGGGGGGACACTCAACCCCGGCCTACCCGAGCAAACCAGCAAAAGCCCATTTGGCTCCTGGAGAAGGACTGGGCCAGCTGGGCAGGTGGCTTGGGCGTGCAGCTGCGCACCAGCTATTGCTCCCATTGTTGCTCGGTATGTGGTGCCTGCAGCACCTTTGGAGCTGGCTGACAACCCGGGAGCGTTGGGAGAGGGTGAGATTTTGCAGACAAAACTCCACATCACTTGAATGCTGGCATGCACTGAGGGTAAATAACAACATTTCTGTGCTTCCATGTTCTCATTTATATTATAAATGCTAATGAAAGAGTTTGAAACGAAACACACACATGGTTAAGAACGTACAGGCAGCGAAGGCATTTCTCTGAAGCTGGAAATTAATTCTGCAGTATTTTCCCTTTCTTAGTTTGACTGAATCCAATATGTAGTTTACCCAGCCATCAGAATTGAGAAACTGGTGCTTCAGAAGTCAGGAGTCATAGCATTTTCTTCCTAAACAATGGACAGTTGCTAAACAGGGTAAAATTAAAGAAGGTGACAAATCAGTATCCAAAATTTGCATTTCTTCAGGAGAATCAGCTTTTCAGGGACAGCTTGTTTTCCACAGTAAAGAACAGCTTTTTTTAATTCAAACCCTTCAGCAACATTAACATGCTTGGTGCAGATCTGTACCCTGTCATACTTCTTATCTCAAGGACAGCACCTCTGACAGCAAAATGCCACATCCATCACATGGGAATATTAGCAAGTGTCCAGTCGTCTTGAGTAAGAATAAAACACATGACCCACTGGCTTCGTGCCAAGTCAGCTGCTTTCTAAAGCTGCTACATACAGCCCCAAACATTAGCGCAGACTATTTGTTTTGTTGTGGTAGTGGGCATAGATGATTATCCAACCTTGCATTTGTGAAAAAAGGCTAAGAGCTAGCACAGGGACACTGACACTGCAGTATCATGGCACGTGCTCCAAATCATGCTGAGCCACTTGTAGAGTTCTGCGTGTGTTCATGCTTGTGCACATGCACAAACACTGTTGGAGGCGGAGGGGGGGTGTGAGGAAAGCTAATATGTCATTCCTGCTTCCTTCCGTGTGTGCTAATCTTAAAAGATTGTGGTGCGTGTCTGTGGATGTGTGCATGTGTGCATTTTACTTCCCTTTGTTTTGTTTGTTACTTTTAATCCCCTGGGGCATATCTCTGAACTTGAGAGCTGATACAGTTTTTTAAAGTGGGGATTATGTAAATGCATATTATGGGGCTTTCATAAATAGGGATTATTTGTCGAATACATTTGAGTGCTTCCTTTGGAGCCATTAAGGTCTGCTGTGTAAATAGGAATTTAGTGACTGCCTAATCTAAATTTCATTGATTCAATAAAAGATCACAACAGCATTTTTTGCATTTATTTTGGCCTCATGAGAACATATTTCTGGACAATTTTCAATTAATTACAGGACCATATACAACTAAGGCTAATCATAATGAGCATACCTCACACATCTGTATTAACTGTTCTCTGCGATTCACTCTCTATGTCTCTTCCTCTCTAGTTTTATGATTAAAACCACTGCTGTCCCAGCCACTAACTTGTTACTTGTCACTCACGAAATTAAGAGTTCTGCAAGTTTAGATGAGCAAAGCAAAAAAGAATATTTTGCCAAAAGATATAGCCAGCCAAAAAGTTGTAAAAATTTATTAGCTGTGCTGTAGTCCTAGATGAAGGACATGTACACAAAATGCTAAAAATTTTGGCAAATGATGCCTTCCCTCAGGGGAGTTTCACACTTACAGAGTTTACTTTGAGAAGATTTGACTTTTAGACTCCTCTCAGCTGACAGATAATGCTGGTATCTTTCCTTGCTGCAAAAATGGTGCAAACCCACTGATCCAATGGTCGATCGAGTTGTTTCAACCGGTGTCTGAGATGAGGCCCAGACACTAAGAGCAGCTGGCTTCGCTCAGTGCTGAGCTGCAGGAGACCCGGATCCAAGGCACACTTCCACCCTGAGCAGGGGAGCTGCAGTGTGCCATGGCTGTTCCCCCACCGGTGAGCTCCGGGTGTTAATGGAGCTTACAGAGCAAGCGCTGCAGAGGAAATAGCAGCTTCCCTTCCCAAGAGTACCCACAGTGTGCTTGGAACTGAGTGACTCCTGAAGCAGTGAGCCTAATCCTGTTCAAAGAGACACTGTAACCCAAAAGGACTTTCTCTCTTGATTGAAGATCATTGGGGCGACTATGACCATTTTTTCCCAAATGGGTGGCTTCCAGGTGTGGTGGGTTGATCCTGGCTGGGCACCAGTTGCCCACCAAAGCCGTTCTATCACCTCCCCCCCTTCACCTGGACAGGGGAGAGAAAATATAACAAAGGTGCTCCCAGGTCGAGATAAGGACAGGGAGAGATCACTTAACCAATTACCCTCACGGGCAAAACAGACTCAACTTAGGGAAAATTAATTTATTGCCGATCAACCAGAGTAGGGTAATGAGAAATAAAACCAAATCTCAAAACGCCTTCCCTCCACCCCTCCCTTCTTCCCAGGCACAGCTCCACTCCCGAAGTCTCTACCTACCCCCCTAGCGGCGCAGGGGGATGGGGAATGGGGGTTACGGTCAGTTCACCACACGTTGTTTCTGCTGCTTCACCCTCCTCAGGGGCAGGACTCATCACGTGAACTCTTCCCCTGCTCCCGCGTGGGGTCCCTCCCACGGGAGACAGTCCTCCACAGACTTCTCC
>VYZV01000151.1:133161-162799 GCA_013401275.1 Pandion haliaetus
CCTCCGGCTCTTTTGCCCCCTCCGGCCCCTTCGGCTCCTTCGGCCCCTCCGGCTCCTTCGCCCCCTTCGCCCCGCGGGTCTTCCGATCGCACCGGCTTTCCCTTCCGTGGCCTCTTGCCCTAATGTTTTGTGGGCGCGCCACGAAAGGCTGGAAACTTAGTTACGGCGTTCTCTGCTTCTAGAAGAATCGGCTCGCATCTACCTTAAGCCTCTTCCAGCGAACGTCAAGAAAAGTTGCACGCGAGGGTCGCGTCTGCTTTGCGGGTCCTTTGCTTCCTGCAGTATTTTGTGCGTTGGGAGAACTTCTGAAACAGGTGCCTGTACAGAGCTCTCGCACTGATGAAATCCTTGGTCGCAATGGGGTAGTAAAGCCCCAAATTCTTCTTATTTGGCAGACAACTCGCCAATGTTCTTGAACATCTGGCACTTGCTAGTTTCCCTACTTGACTCTTGCTACAAATTACACGCTGTGAAAACAGCAGGCTTAAAAGGGGTTTTCTAGGGATAGCACTGCAGCCTGCATAGGCATTCGTATATAATTATCTTGATATATATAAAAATCTTTAACATATTAAATGTAACTTTCACTTGAAAATTTATACATGAAAATTCTTCACTGTGGTTTGATTTTGTTGCATTTTGTGCCTTTGGAGGGGGGGTATACTTGTCTAAGCAACAATGCGTTTGCAATAGGTAGTATTATAAATTACGTTCTCATTTCTCTTAAAATGTAGCTGTTCTACATCAGCTAATACAAAACTATTAAGTTCTCATTCAAAACTCTAGTAGACTGGCTTTTGAGAATTTAAAATAAAGTCACTCTGAGCAGTTAGTTCATTAAATACTATGTTTGATGCTCAGAAGTATGTAAAGAAATGGTTTGCTTTGTGGTACAAAAAAGCTAGCAAATGCTGCAGCTTAGTGTATTAAAAACTTCCCTTGGCATGCAGAGCATAATAAGAAATCTCACTTAAAGGATTCCATGTGCGTTTTATGTTTTGTCAGCTTTTGTTACAGACTTGCCTTCCTTTTTAGTAATGAGACTGGTTTTTATGGAAGGGCACAGAACTGTAGGGCTGTTGTTGAGATCCTGAATACCAAAAGTTTTGCTGTGTTCACTGAATATTTACTTTTTTCTAAGTAGCTGAGCATATGCAGTAGCTTAGGTGATACACTCCAGTAAAAAAGTAAAGGAGCGTGATGATTCAATTGAGTCAGTGTATCATGAAAGCATTTAAATTAATTTTCAACCCTGAAAGTCTTTCCTTGGCTATTCTTTCGTGTTTCACACACATGTACCATTGTGTTTAATGTTTGGTGAAGCTGTAACTCTGCAGCCCTTACTTAAGGATTTCTGTGTGATAGCCAGGCTTTAAAGGTAGAAGAAAAAAAATCAGAAGTGAACAGAAGAGGGTTTATTTTTTTATTTTTTAAAGAGAACAAACTCTTGTTTGCATTGGATGATTAATTGTACTGCTTTTCTATACCAGCAGTGATTCCAGTAGCCCCTTCATTCCGAACTAACCTGGCTGGCAAACAGTATTTATAGTGATACTTAGAAGGGAAGGGTCAGTTTTCACATTGCGTTCTCATAATGGATGAGATGTGCTGTGAGTGCTGGGGAGGACGAACACCCTTGGGTTGTTCGGTTTGTCAGATTCTATAAGGCGCTGGCAGCCCCACTGCATTAGCTCTTTCGTGATGCTGAGCAGCGATAATAAAATACACTTTATATATCTTATTTCTGCAGTGCCACAGCGCTCAGCCGTTCTAAAAATCAAATGGCCCAAAGGTTTGCCTCTCTTAGAACTTGTTAGTTTTCTTGGTCAAGGATTAAATAGCAATTACTGGAGGGAGACTTGATTTTTTTTGTTTGTTTTTCTCTTTTGGTGGTGGTTGTTTCTCACTAAAGTGAAAGTCTGAGCTCATACTGCTACATCAGGAGTAAAGCGCACAAAGGGGGTAGGACTGTGATGTTGGTAAAGAACAGCAGGCGTACAAACGGTTATTTAACAACGCACAAGCAAAGTAAATAGCAGAATACGCAAGGTAGGAAGTGTAGATAAGGAAAGGGAGCTATGCGCATTACCACTGTTAGAGAGGTTTAGGTCTGCACGGATGCAAACCCCTTCCTCGGACCCCAAGGGCAGGGGCGCTCTGCCGTTGGGCAGTGCCCGGCCCAAACGGGTGCTCTTCAGAGCAGCGTCGCTTTTGCGCTTGCATTCGGGCCGTGGTTAGTCCCTTGCTAGCATCGGGCTGTGCTCGCCACGCTTGGGGCAGGCACCCTCCTCCAGCGTGCCACTGCCCTCAGAGAGGCTGGGGGTGACCTGTTTGCCTTGCCCACAGCAGGTCCCGTGTGCGCGGTCCAGAGGGGCTGGCCCTGGCCGGTGAAGCGTGGAGTCACATCTCAGGCCGGTGAGGGTGAGGTGAAGTAGCGGCGAAGGGGCCTCTGGCCAGCTGGGGCAGTTGGCATGAGGCAAATGCGTCCGTGAGGAGAGCTGAGCCGTTCCCTCATGCTCACAGGAAGGCACAGGGCTGGGCTGCGCCTCCTCTGTGCTGCGTCCTTGCTGGGAGCAGAGCAGCCCGGCTGTGCGCTCCGGGTACTCGGGAGGGCAGCTGCGCCTTCCAAATGCTGTTGTCTCATCAGTTATCAGCAGTCCTAGGAAACTGCTGTTTTCTGTAAGGCAGACTATATTCAGCAGAGGCTCAGGTTCTTTTCCTTTCAGTTTTAAAAAGGTGGACGGTTGCTTTCCTGTGTGCTTAGAAAAAGGTTGTGGTGTCCCAGTATCCAACTTTCTTTCCAGATTTCTTGTCTTAGAATGTTATTGCTGCCACTTGCAAGAGCAGGGAGCGCTTGCTCTATAATAACTGCAGAAGTGAGTACAGCACATCAGTTTGCCTTGCTCTAGGTACAGTCACACATAATTATTGGTGCCGTATTCATCTTTCAGCAGAATCTGGTCTCTTCTGCTAACTGCTGTCCACTCAGAGCCTGATCCCAGCAAAGCACCAGCAATGCAAACTGGCCCCTAACTAGGTAAAGCAGCAGGAGAAACACTGTAATCTCTTTTAATGTAAATTTGGAGCATCACTGTTAACACCCTGGAATCTTGTTCGTAACTCTGCCCATCCCTGCTCTCTCTCTCTCCCACAAGGAAAGATTTCAGCACCGTCTGGTTGAGCATGTATTGTAATTCTGCGCTAATGTTGTTTGCATCTATTTTAATTTTATGCTAACGCTACTGTCGTTTGGTTGGAGCTGGATCAGCCCAGGGAAAGTTCGGCGTTATTTCACAGGTATTGGAAACAGACTTGGGCCGTGCCCACAGCTGTGGAATTGCTTCTCCCTGGCTGCCTTGTATTGTTTCTTACAGTTGGGTTGTTTACAGTCAGCACATCCCGGCCAACAAACTCCAAGCCGGTGCTTGTAGCTCGTCGCATGGGTTCTGGACAGGAGCGCAGCCTGCCGTGGCTCTGCCGGCGTGCCCTGCCTGCAGCGGGGATGCAGGCTGACGGGCTGCCCTCCTGCTCTGGGAGCAGATCGGCTCCAGGCAGGGGCAGGAGCGAGCTGAGCTGTGGTGGGGGCTGCTGTGGTTTTGGTTTAAAATGCTAGATGTCCGTAGATGAAAGAAAGTGTCTGGTCTCGCTCAGATTTGTGTTGCTGCTTGGGGAGACCTGGCCCAACAGACCCTCCTGAAATGGGCGACTCCAAAGAGCAGGATTTCTCCAGGCTTACACCAGTGAATGCGATGTGGGCTCTGATCAGCATCAATCCTCTGTTTTATATGTAGGTGCATATACAGGAAAAACACAGAGAAGGAGCTCGTTAGGTCTTTCATGTGAACTCCCACTGCGCTTTGCAGAGCTGATTTATGGGCATTCAGCATCTCTCCCACTTGTTATTTGTTGGTGAGTGTAACTGTGCATGTGTGCACAGACAACTCTCACCTGAGCACAGAAGTAGAAATATAGCCAACTGCACTTAATCAGGTGCTTTCCTTTGTGATTCATGTGAACTCGACCCATGAAACTTCCCCTAGTTTCAATTTGAACTAGTAAGACCAGGCTTCTCCCTGTAACCTACCATGCCTTGCATGGGAATTAAACGGTTGCAAAGGCAGCGCTGAAGCATATGATACTGTACACAAGATACAATGTTCATGCTAGATCAGACTTCATGAATATTTCATGTTCCTTGATACCACGTTATTTTTGGTGTTGGTCAAAATGAGTGTTATTTCTTGCAAGCCCTGCAAAGCTGTTTGAGTTACAGAGCTGCCCTGGCTGGTGCACTGCTGAGGGCGCTTGCTGCAGAGGAGAATGCTGTCCATCCCAAACTTTAAAAACATTTTTTATTTTTCCTCTTTACCACCTTTCTTTTGGAGTCTTCTGCCCAATAAAGACATCTGTGCAACACCTCCAGCACCCAGTCGTGTTTCCTTGTGGGCACATTGACTTCTTGCAGCTCCACAGAGGGCAGTCCGCTTTGGACCACTTTGCCAGATTATCATTCTTCCAAGTCTTCCTGCTTTTTAATTCCTGCAGCAGCTGCTCTAGGGCCAAAATGGACAGCAGTCACCACAGCCAAAGAACGGTGTTTCTTTCATAATGTTTCCAAGCTGGCTTTTCCGTCAACCTGTTTAAGAAAGGCGGATGGCTAGCTGAAGCCCCTCGGCTCCCTGTCTCGGGAGCTGTACCCGTAACTGCTGAGTGCCTTGAAACTAATGAGTGAACAAGTGCACAAAAGTCTTCTTGCAGATGTCACGTATGTGCACAAGAGTTGTCAGATGCTCCGTGGAAGTGCCTGCTCCTCACCAGGGGATCAATACAAGGTATGAGAAAGCTAATGGGCGTTTTTTCATTTCAGTCTAGGTTTGGATTTTTTCCTGTGGAAATTTTTCCTGTGGTTTTTCATTACCTGGAGCTCAATGTGTATTAGTACCTCTCACTCACCCTGGAGGCTGTGTGACTTTGAGATTACGCTGGATCTTAAATTTGTAGGTAGCCAAAACTCTGGGAAATGAATTTGATTTACATGTTTGCATCTTTTTGCAGTCATTTGTAGGATTGGTTTTAAAAGAGTCGGGCCGTTGCATCGGATGTGTTTATGTAATTTTTTTAACTATATAATTAGTTTTAAGTTGGAGAATTTTTTTCGGTCATGTTTAAGACTAACCTGGTTACAGACCAAAGAAGTGGTGGCTTTTCAAATAAATCAACAGAAGTGTGGGCAGCGAGAGAACTGTAGTACAGAAGGGCGGTTATCAGATTTGCTGCAATGGAGACTTTCCTCTAAAACAGTATCGGAGCTCCTGGATTTTGCTCCCGGATCTCCTGTTAATTTCCTTGAGGACTATGAGAAATGTTTGGGGTTTTTTTCCCAGTGTTTTTACTTCTCATGAAGTGATGTAATAAATCTTTCCTTAAGTTGCAAGGGTTAGTTTCTATGGAGTGCTGAGAGGACCTCAGCAAAAAGAGCTACAGCAGTGTGAGAAGCTCCCTGGCGAGCGGCGTGAATAGCGTGGGTTTGCAGGCAGCTTATTCAGTAGCTCCGGTGGAAAGAACATTTCCATGTGCTGGACCCCGAGGTGCAGTGCGGGCAGAGCTGTACTGTAGGGATGCAAGAGCTGCTCTTCTGCTTCCCTCTCCCTCACTAGTCTGTATATGGGTATTTTCCTGGTCTGGGCAAAGTGTTCCTGACCCTGCTGCCCCAGGGCTGTGGAGAGCAGGACAGGCTTTGCTGTGTGTTTTGAGGATGAGTGCTGTGGAAGGGCATCACCCACTGCTGAAACAGTGTCCGTCAGCCCAGGAGCCCCGTGGAGCTCCAGCTCGTGATGACTAGCACAGCCGAGTGCCATCTCTCCAGCTCCCAGCCGACTTGCATCAGCACAGTGTTATTTTTACTTACATTGCCTGTGGCGTGTATCTGGCGAAGCTGTCTGGAGGAGCACCGACGTGCCGTGGTGGCTGGCCCTTGTCCCCTGCCCTCTCTTCCAGCCAGGTGGGCGTCGGGGTGCAACTTTGAATTTCTCTTCTTCAGGACCAAGGTCCATGTCCCTTATGCCTTTGTGTCCTCTGCAGAGCTCGAAGTGCCAGGAGCTGGCGCGTACTTAGTGCTCAGAACAGTTTTAATCACAGGTCTTTTCTCGTGCCTTAGCACGGTCTCAGGTGTCGCAGCATTATTCAGGAGCGAAGGGATGAAAACTGTTGCCAAACCTGACCTCGTGTGTTGCCTCCCTTGTCATCCCCCCCGCGGTGCTCTCCTGAATGAGTCCGTGTACTCGCGCAGCACAGCACAGACTCGCAGGATCTGCACGAGCGGTGAGGTCCAGGGGTCTGATCTGCTGAGTCTCAGCCCCTGCAGCAGCGAGGGAGAAGCCTGATGGGCCTGTTAAAAGGCCCGGAATTGCAACAGGCATGGGAGCGATCTAACAAACCCATCATCACAGAAAAGCCTTGTATCTTGTGTTTCAGGGTACAAATCACCACAGGGCCTGGGGTTTTTTTTCTTTCTTTAAACATTATCGCTTCAGAGAATGGAGCTGGAGTCATCTGCAGCCGTCTAGTTGGGGGAAACGAGGGGTTTGCTGAGCCCCGTGAGAAGCAGGCTGAGCAGCCTGCTTGTCAGCCAAACTTTGGCGTGAAGGATGCCGATTCTTCAGCAAATACGGGCAAGCAAAAAGCAGCAGGCAGTTGCAGTGCTGGATTCATTCTGTCCTGTACTGCTCTCAGGTATGTATGAGAATCATGCTCTCGTTCATAAGGGGGTTGTGACACAAAGGGGGTTTGCTCCTGACAGGAGGATTCTTAGCTCTTTGTTTTCCTAAAATTACTGCATTTATTCTCAGCAGCAACATGCGATTTTATTTTCAAATGAGAATATAAAACAACTTAGCTTATCACTAGCAGAGCTTGCCACTTCTGACTGCAGCAAGTCTGCGACAGTCTTTCTTCAACAAGCCTCTTGCTGGTGTATAAAAGAAAAGAGCTTTCTCAGCTTTGGAAGCATCCCACAGTTGGCTCTCCCTTCCTTAGTCTTACTGGTTGCTGGATTGTTCTGCCGCTTGCATGGCACCAGGCACTTTCCAGCTCCTGGGTCATGAAGATCAGCGCAGGGCCAAGCAGCAGTGCTCTCACCTGCTGAGCAGCATCCCCATCTCCTTGCCTCTGCCGAAGGTGCAGCCAGTGCTATCTTCTGCTGCAACCCAGAAAATGGCTACACTCACCAGAAATAAAGAACCTGAAACTGTCCCCAAAGTCACCGAGATGCTTTTGCTTGTCTCAGGGTGTGTTTGCCCTAAATCTGCTTTTGAAGTGAAAGAAATAGGCGGATCTTTGTGGGGTTTGTGAGCCAGGGCTCTGCAGCACAACAGTCTAATGGGTTGCACAATTGGTATATGCACCCTGACACTTGCCTTGCATTTGCTTTCCTGTCGCTATTCATTTTCAGCCGTTTCTTTCTAGGGCAGATGGCAAAAACAAAGCACTCAGTGATACTTTGCTGAACGTATTTGTCAGCCAGCGCGCTCCCTCTCTGTAGGTCACCTCCCAGTGCTAGGTCTGGGGGGAGCTAGGAGTGCTGGGGCACAGCGAGGGCTGGGAGAGCTGAGCGGGGTGCGGAGCGGTTGGCACAGGCATGTGCCTGTGTCGGGGCGTTTGCCTGGTCCGATGTTGCTGCTGGCCCGTTTGGACCCTCCCCAGGAGGTGGGGGGGTCAGCCTGGCTCTGTTCCCAAGCAGCCTGTGACAGCCGGCACCGCAGGGCAGAGGCAGGAGCCTGCAAGCTAGCAGCAGGGCAGAGCCAAATTGCCTGTCCTGGGACTGGCCGGCCAGGCTGCTGCCCACAGCGCGTGGCTTAAATGCGTGGCCGCGTCTGCATACTGAACTAGCTTTGGTCAGCTTCTTGGGAGGGAAGGGCTTGGACTCGGTAGGTAAAAGCTTCCCGTCCCAGAGCCCTCCCTGCGCCGCGCTTCGGCCGCGCTCCCCGTGTCTGCCCAGGGCAGGGGCTGGCTGTGCCCCCCAGGGAGGGGGCTCACCGCCCCAGCCCTGGCTCGGGGGAAGAGCGGCCTCGCAGGCTGGCCCAGCCTTGCTGGTGCGGGGGACAGGCGCGGGTCAGCATCATTAAGAGGGAGAGTATTGAATCGATATCCGGAGTGTTTGATATTCTGCTTAGTGGAACACTTGTTATGCCTTTAATTACTATTTCTAAAAGCACCACGGGATGGAAAGCAAAAGGCAGAAATAAATAGCAAGGGGTGATCAATTGGGCATGAAACCCTTGTTATTGATCACCTTTAACCTCTGCTTAAACTAATGACAGAGCTACCATTTAACTGTCCCCAGGCACAAAGCGCATCAATTGTACAAGTGCCACATAAATCATGGTGGGTTGCAGTGTATCGCCGCGTGGCCCAGGAGCCAGCCTGCCTGGCGGGGAGGGCGAGGGTCCTCTCCAGAGCTGCAGGGGGGCGCTGGCCTGTGCTGCTGGAGCACCCTCAGCCAGTTTTCTCAGGTAAGCTGCTGCTCCGTGAACTGATACTTCACACAAAAAGGCTCCCAAGAGCAAAGCCATGTCACAACTCTGCATGTAGTGCAGGGCTGCAGAAGTGACAGTATTTCCCCTGCCTGCCTCTTTCCCCAAAGAGCTAAAAAAAGATTTATGCTATTAAAGATCCCATTGATGCCTGCTCCTGACCTCCAGATACCATGGCTGGGGGATGGTTACTGAAGCATGGTGAGTTGGCAGGAGGAAGGACAGACAGGGCTTAGGTGAAAAAATGATCCCATGTCTAAGCAAGTATTCGAAGCAGCAGTTTGAGGAGGGAGTGACATAGGCTAGGCACAGAAAGGATCACCTTTTCCCATATGCCTTCAGTTGGCTTCCTGAATCATCAGCTGTGCTGGAATTGCCCTTTCTGTTTGGTACAGGGGTAAAAAAGAAAAAAGAAAAAAAAAAAGATGTGCAATTGGCAGCAAACTGAAGTCAGCACAGCCTTTCCAGATAACAACAATAATATTCATTAACATTCAATCTACAAATTATCCCTTGAAACCCCAGCCTGGAGATTTGCCAGTTTTCGACACAAAACAGTGTTGTCTCTTACGTTTCCAGCATGGTAGCATTTCCAAGGCTGTGTCTGACATACAGCATCACAGAGCTAGCTGTCAGCCGTACATCCTGCCATGTACAGGGCGAGGGGCTACACCCGGCCTTTTGAAGGGAATGTTTGTATTTCACTGCAACAGGACGGCTGTTCTGCAAATTCAGCTCACCAAAGAACTAGGAGGTGATCTTTTCCTTGATGTTCCCTACTCTTCGTTTTGGTGGAAGCAGTGGGCTTTTTCGGCAGCTTTCAAAAACCTATTTGTTTCCAGAGCTGTTCAGTAAGCATTCACACTGAGCCCTGGGCAGGGAAGGTGGGGAAAAAAATCTCGGCAATTTGGAAGAGTCCCATTGAGCAGTGTGTCTGTGTGTTCATCCCTCTCAGAAAGCTCTCAGGATTACTCCTGTCTCCATGGGGACAAGGAAAAGGTCCCTTCTTGTCTGCTATTAAATGGGCTGTCCACAGCATGATGCTGAGCACATACTCTGCCTGCGCCTGGCATTGCTGTGCACATCCCTGGAGGACTTCCTTAGGAGACCCTGGATTAATACACGCTTTGCCTTTGTGCTGCCATTTGGAGGGTTTCTACTGAAATCTTAAAAATCGTTTGGGTGTCCTCATCCATCAGCTATTGGAAACATTATTGATAATACAATCATTCCTCCTTTGGTCCTTCTGTTTCCCTTTTTCTCTGCTGCAGATGCTGTAATTTGTCACTGCTGTCCCCCTGAAACGTCGAGAGATCGGAATCTGCCCAGGTGCAGCACGGGAGCATTGCAAATGCAGCACAGGGAGGCCTCCTGCATCTCTCGCCACCCGCGCATTCAGCTGGGGCTGCAGCGTGTTTGCCCACAGCTGGGGGACAGTCTGATATGGCCCTGGGAAGACTGAGCAGCCTCCGCATTTGCTCAGGTTCTGCACTGGCCAGGCTGGGGCTCTGGTTGGTCTGTGCCAGCCAGACCCCACTCTGGGGTGTCACAAGTTTGGGTCTCTGAAGTGCCTTGTCCCCTCAGCTCTGGGTATTTCATGGGGACCTGGATGGTATGTGGGCACCCAGGTATGTCTGCTGACCCTGGCAGCAGGGCTGCTGTAGAAGAAGCCCAAGCCCGCAGAAGTCCAGCTGGCATTGAGGGCAGCGCTGGGCCCTTGTCCCAGCCCGGGATTTGGCCAGCGCAGGAGAGCCGACCTGCTTTCTTGTGGCTGAGCGGCAAGCTGCTGGCTGCCAGCCTCGGGGCTGCTGGATCGTTTCAGGTGGGACAAGCACAGGACCCTGCAGCCCTGGCGCACAGGTCTGCCTGCTGCAGAGCTCCCGCACTGCGCCTCTTGGATGGGCTGGCTATGCAGGATGGCTGGTAAAGCCACCAGCACAGTAGGAAGGAAAGGGAAAGGTCTGACTACAGAGCTCTTCCTACTTCTCCTAATGCAACGAGTCTTCTCCTAGGGCTCCCCCGGAGCAAGTGAGCTCCATGCGCTGAGACTGCAGAGAGCAGGGTCAGGCTCTGCTGCGTCCACTTCGTTCTGCCCTGGGACTGAACGCCCCTCCATGCCGCCCCTGTTGTACTCCCTCACTGGGAGGGTCTGTGTGGTGCCCAGCGTGATGCAGCCCTCACGGAATCGCTGCAGGAGAGTCCCTTCACTGGGAAAGCCTCCAGCGGGGCTGACATTGCACCTTAGCAGCCACTTGTGATAGATCTGAGGCTGCAGAGGCCCCTTTTCTCAGGTAGTACTTTGCTTTCTGGTTTCCATCAGCCAGATGCTGGCAGGGTTGGCTTGGAGGGGGTCACTGTCCCACTTTCCTCCTGCCCTGGGGCCCAGGGCTCCCTTCAGGTGGGTGCTGCGAGGTCACCCTGGGGGTTTACGCCGGGTCCCTAGAGGGGTCCTGTTCACTGCTGCTATAATCACTACAGACAACTATTGATACAGGCAGTGCTGCTGCTCCGCTTACGGTCAGTGAAGGAATAAGCCGTAGGTGTCATTAGCTTTAAGCTGGTAGTTAGCTTTTGCTTTCTAGGGGCTTCTAAGGCCCGGGCATCTCAGAGCAGAGAGGCAGTGAGTGCCATCCTGCAGAGCCCCCCACCGAGCCCTGCTCCTCGTGCAGCGCTGCCACGGAGGATTCGCCCCAGATGCCTGTGGACGGCAGATGCAGGCCACGGGGGACACCAGTGGCTGCAGTCCCTGTGCAGTGAGCGGCTGCTGGTCTGGCAGAGGGAGCATCTCAGTGCACAATAAAATCTTCTTACATGTCAGTCCAGAGGGGCAGAGCTCCCCGCTGACAACAGCTGCGCGGAGAGCTTGGCATGGATTTGCATAGATGAAATGATTTCTCCTGCCATTCATTCAGTCTTTCTGTCTGCCGGCTTCCCTGCTCCTCTGTGGAATCTGGGGTCCACACAGAGAGCATTCAGCTGGCCGCGAGCTCTTTGCTGCGCGTTGCTTTGCACAGATGTCCCCGAGCAATTCCATGAATTGTTGCTCTATAGTCACTAAGCTGTTTGGGAAAACATTTCAGATAACTGTCCTACGCATTGGGGTGACTGAATTAATGGCATTTGAATGGTCAAAAAGATAGTGTGAATTGGAAACAATGCTGCCCCTGTGACGGGCGGCAGGAGAATTCCAGCTGGTATTTTCATTGTTAATGAGCAAACCCAGGGCGCCGTGCGGCCTCGCTACCTTGGAAGGGGCCGGAGAAATGCACAAACCAGCCCGTCGCTTCCCCTTCTGAACTTTTCAAATGCCAGGAAAGGAATGCTTTTCAAATCGTCTTTCAGAGCTCCACATGTGAGACACTATACCTCAGCTGCAAGAAGGGAAGGGGGAGGACTGTGGTGGTGGCTGCCCAGGTGTGCTGCCTGAGCGCTGTGCAGCGCGATGACCACTGATGTACGCTGAGTTCAGGAGCTCCTCTACCCTTGGGTGCCAAGGTAGCATCTGACCGAGGATGCCCATGAAGGTGGGAGCAAACTCTGCAGCACTGTCAGCCTTTGCCCAGTCTCACACTCCTCCCTGCATGTCCCCTGCTGACTGTCGCTGGAGTTAAGGTACGGGGGAGTGGGGAGACTGGGGCTGGCAGGGAAGGAGAAGAGGGAGAATGGCTTGTGCTGGCAGGACTGCGTGGGGAGATGAGACACCCCTTCACAACTGCCGTGGCAGAGCCCATTTCCCTGCAGTCTGAGCAGCCACCTCAGAAATAGCACGTTGACCACAATCAGTATTTTCAAATATGTCACACACGCCCAAACACAGTTTTCTCTGTGCGAGATGACCGTCCGTGCCAAGTCCCCAGTGCGACAAGCGGTGTCCTTCACGGCAGGAGGAGGGGTGAGCCCACCTGTAGGCGGCCGATGCATCCCATGTGGTGGCAGGCACCGCTCCAAGGAGGGTGCTGGGCAATCAGGACAGCCTTGTTGCATCTGGGCTTGGCAGAGCACAGTGATCCCAGCCATACATCATCGGCAAGAACGTGTGCTTGGGTAACACATTAGAATAATGCATTATTAGAGCACTGTTGCTATGGTGATGTATTAGGGCAATATATCATTAGATACCTTCCATTGATGATGTATTACTCCAAACATGGCTCCTGCCAGCACCAGCACAAGGGCCACAGGGGAAGTCTTGTCTTTTTGCAGAAACTCTACCCCTTCCCTGAGGAAAAAAATCCAAGTGTAATGGCTTCATTAAGGGGATACAGGGCAGGGGCTGGCCTGGGGCACCTCTTCCTCTCTCCCGAGGCCCTTTATGATGACGCTTGCTCCGCGCTGAGCCACTTGCTGAGTTGCCTGGGGACCCGGTACCTGCGTTTTAGTGCACCTGGGCAAAAGCACCTGCCTGTGACTGCCAGGCAGAGAGACACGATCTGCCCGGGCCCTGTGCTGAGCTACAGCTGAGCTGAGGCATTAGTGGGTGCCCCCTCTGGTGCAGCATGGAGTGCTGTCAGCTGCAACGCCTGCTGAGACCCTCCAGTGAGGGGGCTGCTCCGGGTCCTGTGCTCCCCACATTCATCACACTGCACTCTCGCACAGGGACCAGAGCTGCACGGGGCTGGAGCACGGTCTAAAGAAGCTCATCCTCTCCTGGTCCCCACGTGGCCACACATGCGGGTGGCATGTGCTGGTGCCCAGGCCTATGGCGGAGAAGACAGGTGGACCCAAAACAGAGACCAGGGCATGGGTGACTGCTGCTGCTCACCTTCCCATGAGCCTCATTGCCTGCTGTCAGCTGGGCTCAGTTCCCATGGGATCACTCTTCCCAGGCACATGCCGCTGGGTGACCTGCGCCTCGCTGGGCCAGGTCTCCCCCTGGGTACAGGACACGGGCACAGGTTACCATTTGCTGGCCCAAGGCAAGAGGGATGTGAGCTGCAGCCAGAGTGCCATTTGCAGTCCTCCCCAGGCATGGGTTTGTCACCTGCTGGAGGAAGGAGCTGATGGGAAAGTTGTGAGGGCTATGACACCGGCAGCAGCTGTCTGCTGCGGGCAGCAGCACACAGCGCCGTGCCTAGCAAGCAGCACCTTGCACTCACAAGGCCGTGTCCCATTCGATGCATGGAGCAGAGAAGAATTAATTAACTGCTCAGTGCCAGAGTAGTGCAGGGAGGCCCCTGACACAGCAGACTGAGGCTCATGAGTATGCACTCTCCTTCTCTCTCTGCTGTGCCCCCAGGTCCCATGGGGCAGGGACCTCCTCGGGCTGTGGGACAGCTGGGTAGGTGAGCATCGGCACTCGGCAGGTGGCAAGGCATGGCTGGAGATCTGCATGGGCACCTGTGGCCCTTCACAGCCTCTGCTAACACCGGTCATCACCTTCCCCAGCTGCTGGGCAGCTTCCCCTCACTGCCAGCTCGGAGTGAGCATGTTGGATGCTGCACTGATGCTCTTCCCCTCGGCCCTGGGGGACTCTGGCCGCAGCCTGACATGAACCTAAAAAGCAAAGCCCAGGAGAGGCTCCAGCCAGCTGGGTCCTTGGGCACCCCTGTGGTCTCTGCAGGGCTGCACTCTTTTCAGCTCAGCGGGCTAAATAAATTGCTCCAGTGTCAAAGGCTCCAGAGAGCAGAATGGGAAAGCAGGTTGCTTTCACTGCAAAGTACGCAGTGTGCACCAGATATAATTCATTTTTAGTGGAGAAGAAAGTAGCAGAGTTAATAAAGTATGCACTGGCTTTTGCAGGGATATCGGTGCTGAATGCCTGAAAAATGCAACCAAATCAGAAAGACAAGCAGCACAAGGTGAGCAAAGGCTGACCATGCCTAGGCAGCGGCGTTGTAAACAGAGTACCAGGAGAGATCCCCCAGCCCCTGTGATGTCCCACAGTCAGGCTCACTGCGAAGAAGCAGTTTGCAGCGCACACGCTGTTACCTGGTGTGGAGATGCCCCAACTCTGCAGCCCCAGTCAGAGTGCTGTGTGTCAGCTGCACCCAGGGACTTTTCAACTGGCTGCTGAGAAAGCGCTGCCTCCCCTGCCCGGCTCGCATCTCGGGCACGACTATGCAGAGCGAAGGCTGCTACTGAGGCCGTGCAGGTGCCCATGGCTTCCCTCCCCATCTTTGCCCCGTGCCTGGAAGGACCTCAGTGTCTGCCCCCCCTCCCCTCATAGGGGACAGTTGTGGTAGGGCTGCTCCTGGATCTCCGCCTCTCCAGCACTGCTTGGGGGATGCAGGTTCACAAGCAACCCTGGACGCAGCCGCTCATACATACAAGCTTGTGTTTGGACAGCAGGTCTTCTGGGCTTCGTTCCCAGCAGTGTGGGCTAGTGGTTAGACCACTTAAGAGCCAGGCTGCCCCCACACTGCCCTGCAGATGCACACTTCCTTCCCTTGAAATCTCTGTGGGAGCAGGGTCTGCCCACTGAGGGCAGGGGGAGCAAGAATAAGAGGGTTTTTGTGCAGGCTTGAAGTATGATAAATAATATTCCCCTGGAACTGCCCTGCTGCTGCTGCTGGTTCCTGATCATAATAATGATGTGTGAGACACTTTAAGAGAGCAAGACTCTGTCTGCCCTTGATGCCAATGCTTTTAAGGGTTCAGTGTGCTGCCCTGCTCCCAGGCACCATCTGCAACACTCTAAGCCAGGGCTGCTTTTAGCTTCTCAATCAATTGGATTCAATTAAGTGATAACGTGAGCCTGTGGGTAGAGAAGTGATTGCTTATCCCTTGATCAGCAAATTCTCCCCAGGTGGGGCAGAGTGGTTTGCCACCCAGTGTCCACGCGGTTTTAGTGCAGACGTCCTTTGGATGGGAGTTGGGGGGTGAGAGCTCCTGGCTCAGCGCCCTGGAGCCCTGACCTCCAGCTGGTGCCTCCTGCCCTCGGCTGAGCCGGTGGTGTGAACAGGGCGCATCCTGCCGCCACGGGCTCGGCTGTCTTTGCCCTCGGAGGACACTAGCGCTGCGCGCCGAGGCTGAGGTTGAACCCTTTGCCATTGGGGTTGCTGCCCCACACTCCCCGGGAGAGAGGACCAGCAGCACAGAGCCGAAGCTGGGGACGCTCAGCGCTGCCTGCCCAGACAGGAGCAGCCACCTCAGGAAGCAGAGGTACATTTATTTAAAGCACTCTCTTTTTTTACTCTGTCCTCAATGCCATGTTTCCACTGGGAACGCTGCCAGCATCCACCCTGACACATCTGGGAGCAAGTGTGTTGGGAGGCTGTGGGCATCTTGGTGAGGCAGAGCTGGCTCTGCCCCTCTCCCTGCTCCTGTTCCATGGCCATGGGATGCACAGGGCACCTCAGCTATCTGAGGCCAGACCTGGCTGTAAGGGATTTTAGACATCAATAAACATCAGTGTCAAAAAGGACAGGAAAAGGTTATTTATCAGAAAACAGGCCAAGAGGTAGGATTGCAGCAAGGGTGACATGTGCTCTGGCCATGCTGCCAGGGCCGCATCCTGTGGTGGCTCAGAGGGGTCAGAGCCACCACTCCAGCGCTGCTCGCGTCCCCACACCAGCTGATAACCGTGGCTCAGGCCTGCAGCCCCCGTGCTGTGCCCGGGGCCAGGCTGTTACCACCAGCCATGACAGCAGCCCGATATTTCTCTCGCTTCCTCCGGTGTAATTAGGACTCTGTAGGAGTGACAGTTTCCTTGGAGCAAGTCAGGCTTGGAGGGGACTGAGGTTTCAGAGCGAGCTCTGCTGCTCCGCAGTGCTCTCCGGGCTGCTGGGCTCCCTGGGCTTGGGGGAGCTGTTGTTTCTGTGCAGAGACCAGGGGCTCTTCAGCTGCCGGGGAGCTGCAGCAAACTGTTTGTGGGTGCATGCATGGGAGTGCGCGTGTGTGTAACACGGTGGAGATTTAAGAGAACAATATTGTACAAAACAAGGATAGAAGAGGTTATTCATTTTCAGGATAACACCAACAAGAGGAGAATACTGAGTTGCTGTTGAATTGTTGACGGTTTTCTGGTGGCTATCTAGTAAAGACCCTTGTGTGCCACATGGCCTCGTGTTTCTCCTCTGCCGCAGCAGGAGATGCGCGGGCTGTGCCGGTGCTGTGCGTGGGGCTGACTACAGCCCCACTGACTACAGCTGGGTTAAGCCCTGCTGGCGGTGGGGAGGGACCCCTGGGAGGCCCGGTGCTGCAGATCTTGGCTCGGGAGCAGCGCAGGGGATGGGCGCAGGACGTCTGGTCCTACTCCTGGTGCCAGGGCTGCTCCCACAGCAGCACATAATGCACCGAGGCCTCAGGGATGCCATCAGCACATCCCTGGCATGGCTGGGAGGTTCTGCATCCTCCAAACCTGTCCTGACGCCGCAGTTCAAGGTACAGCTCCAGTGCTGTACCCTCCCTCCCCACCACCTACCTCTGATTAGAGCCCTCAGAACAAACCTGCTAATGCCTTTCCCAAGCTCTCGCCCCCACACTTTTGCCATATAAATCACTATAATTAAAGTGTTTGGAAAATGCTTTGGGAGCCCAGACAAGCATCCCCACATGCTACACACCCAGCTCGGCAAGCCCGACTTCCTGCTGCACCCACCCCGCTGCCCCGGGCACTGCATCCCTTCCCTCCCAAAACACCCGGCAGGACAGGAGAGAGGACCGTTCCCAGGCTGTGCTCGCCCGGGGCTGCAGACCTGCCTTCAACTCAGTTCCCGGCCAAGGCTGTGCGCCGAGCAGCCTCCCCCAGCAGAGGAGAGCTCGAGAGACGGGGCAGGACCAGCTGCGGGCCCCTGGCCCTGCCAGCAAAGCCTGGACGAGGCGGCCCATGAGGGGAGACAAAGGGGCTGGGGCTGCTGGGGAAATGGCCCCTCTTCACAGCTGTTACAAGCTCAGAGAACCGGTGCTCTCCCCTGGCTGCGGGCACCTGGGTGCAGAGGAACCTGGGGAGAAAGCCCCGTCGAGAGGGCATGGAGGGCACGGCACGCTCCACCCTGCACCGGCCCTTCTGCTAATTACAGGGGAATGAGCCCCAGCGGCCCGTCTGCGGCCCCTTTCTCGCTGGTGCGGAGAAGGCAGCAGAGGTGAGCCCTGGGGGTGCGGGCACGGCTGGCGGGAGCCACCGAGCGCTGCAGCCGGGGCAGGGAGGGCAGGGCTGCTCTGGGGACTGGCAGAGCCTGCCAGGACGGCCTGGGCACTGTGGCACGGTCACACTTGGGAGCAGCTCCGCGGGGCAGGAGCAGGTCCCATCCTGCCCTGAACCGAGGCGTGAGGAGCCCAAGAGGTTTTTGTCCCCGTCTGTTTAACTCTGAGCAGAACAGTCCTTCAGGAGTTGGTGCGAGCCACTACCTGGGGGAGAAAAGCCATTTTCCAAGCCATGGGCAGCAACATCCATGAAACATTAATTTTTAACAGTGAGCCCCTGGAGTGAAGATCAAAGCAATTACGTGAGGAGGCAAAGGCAAGAAGCGGAGCGGCGGACAAGGAGACCAGAGCTGCCTGGGTGGGAGCGGCGCGGCCGTGCGGTGGCTCTGCAGGAGCCCCCGGAGTGGGGCTGAGCAGGGACGGGCCCATGTGCTGCCCAGGGCACAGCGCCCCACGCAGAGCAGCTCCCGGCAGGGTGTGAGCCTCTCGGGACACTGGTGTCCACACGCAGGGAGGTGGTTTCCTGGGCTCGACGAGAGTACAGTAATTGCACACGCGTCAACATCCCTGTTGGTGGAGGAAGCGCTGGCCGGGGGCCAGAAGGAGTCGGGGCTGGAGCTAGCTCTCAGTGCCCAGCCGGGCCCCGGCATTTGCCAGGGCAGCGGGGGGCATCTGCCGGCAGGAAGGTCCCCGACCCCGGGGCAGAGGGCGGCATCCCAGGAGCCATCCACTTGCTGAGCCCTGCCCGCTTGTCCTCCTCTCTCATGCTGTGCTCGGCTGGCACCAGCTGTGCCCCGTGCCAGGAATCTTTGAGTCACCCAGACTTTCCTGTTCTGTTCCCAAGAGCCCCGCTGCTCCCTGGGTGCCAGCACTGCTGGCCCTGCCACAGCAGCCCAGGTGCCACCCCGCAGCGAGGGCACCTTCCCACCCGGCAGCCCAGCCGCTGCAGCTGGTGTCGAGGGTGGGGAGCCAAACGCCCCAGCCTTTTCCGCTGGGTTCAGCTCCAGAAATGGGAGCTCATTCCCTTCCAGCCCTTCTATGCTGACTGGCAATAGCTGGCAACACCCTCTAGGCTGTCAGACGCTGTCCGAGCGGTCCGGACCCAGGCAGGTCACAGTCGTCCCACTGCCTGCCCCAGGCCCCTGCCCACCTGCGCCAGGATCGCTGTGCATGGGCACTCCTGCATCCCCTTCACCTCGATGCTCCCCCTCCACTTTCCCTGTCACCCAACAAGACCGACCCCCACAGGCGAGGGTCCGCAGGCTGTCCTTGAACAGTATGCATCAGGGGGGTATTTCACAGGCTGACAGAGTCCATGACCACGCGAAGGTCTGTCTTTTGCTGCCACTTTCCCTTCCCCGGCAGGAAGGGTTCAGCAGCCCTGCTCTCCATGCAGACAGAGCTCAGCCCTGCTCTCAGCTCCGGCTCAGCATGTATTTTTCACCTTTTAATGAAAGCAACTGAACTGTCTGAAGTTGCCTCAACTCTTCTCTGGGGCTTGGATTGCCAAGAAATGATTGACGCATTTAATAGAGGCAGTGGGTGCAGAGGAATTTGGCAGGAGTCCAGCCTCATGATACACAAAGGACACTGCCGTTCCTGCTCAGGTTTTCTGAGCTCCTGCTCTCTTGGAACAAGCTGTCCTGTGTGGGGATATTTCACACTTGCTGGATAGCTCTGTGAGCTCAGGAGCAGCCCTGGGAACGGGGCAGAGCCTGGGCCCTGGGGATGGTGGGGGATATCCATGCCTGTGCAAATGTTTTGGGCAGGCAGGGGGCTGCAGGGGCTGCAGGACACAGCACTAAGCACAGACTGGGGAAGCCAAGGCTCTCTCAGTGCCTTCCCGTTTTTTTCACCACCGCTTTGAGATGTAAGCAATCTTGTACCCATACTGAGTGTGAATGTGTATGGCGGATGCTTGCCGCATGTTTTTGCATATACATGCTCGTGTGTGAACCTGCATGTGAGAGTTTTTTCCTTACATTTTCTGGAGAGAAAGCCCCCTGCCATGCACAGACTAGTTTGGGAACTGCCCGCACAGATTGCAGGCAGCCTACATACTACTGCATGTGTGCTCCTAAATACACTTGCATGCACAGGTATGTGCTCATGTACACACGCAGGTGTTCCCCCTGCACCACCACATCCTTACAGACTGAGCGGCTGGCATGTGCTGTGTGACACTTGCATGCAATGCAAACGTCAGTCTGAACTAGCCCATTACTTAGCAGTAAATAGTAGTCATTACTTGACTCAGTGTCGTGGTTTAAGCCCAGCCAGCAACAAAGCAACATGACACCCAGACAGCCTCCCCTTAGCAAAGGAACAATTTGTCAGCCAACTCCAAGGTTTAGGCCAGTACAATCTGAAGGCTTTCGTTTCTCCAGCCTTCCTGGGAGGTATCGGAGAGTGACCCTTAGCCATTTCTTAAGCTCAGGAGCAGAGTTAGGAACAAAGCCCCCTGTCAGCGCCTGACCACAGTCACTGACCTCAGCTTAGCTTTATCCCATTGAAAGCACCATGAAGCCAGTGCCAATATTACTAATATCTCTCTACAGCAGACGGAGCTCCCTTGGGTATTTTCAGAGGGGCACCCATTTCAGATATCCCTAGAGAGTTACTTCCAGGACCAGACTAGATAATGGGTTTCTTGCGCATTCAGTGTGTACATTGCTCATTCCCTGGAGCTTCCAGTCTCCCACAGATATAAAGGGCAATTTGTGAAGCTTACACAGGCTTATTAAAATATCATTGTGAAAGGGTGCCATAAGTACCTGAACAGAAAGAATAAAAAAGATTTGTCACGCTAACCAGAGACCTATAAGTCTTCTTTCCTCTTCCTTGTGTCTTCTTCCCATAGGAGTGTAACAGTCATTTATTACCTCATGTAGAAAAAAAGCCTTAGCTCTGTGGAGGATGTGCTGGTTTCTTGCAGGAGAGCAAAGCCCCTGGATCTGACTTGTGATCTGATGCAGGCAGGCTGGCAAAGTGAGCGTGCCTGGTGCTCAGATGCCTGGCACATTCTTTCAAATAATGCCAAATGAGCAGAATTATCCTGAAAGCAGTGCAGCCTGAACCTTGTTTGTGTGGCCATGGCAAGTGTGGGCTGGAATACAGCTCGGGCTATTATCATGTAATGAACACAACAATTACTCTGTAAGGAGGGAGAAAGGGTTAGGGCCAGATAGAGTCTTAAGAATAAAGGCTTGTTTGGGAGAATTATTCACTGGATCCCTGCTGTAGGTGGACAGCAGCAGATTAGAAGGAAACATTATCTCTCATGGCAAGTTCAGAAGGACAAATGAAGCCAAACTGGCACGGGCTGAGAGTCTCAATACATTATTCTCTTTGCTCTACAAATCTGTGAGAACAAAGTGCTCAGTGTAAATGCTCACCAGGCCTTTTTTTCCTCCGTAGGACCACAAAAGTTCAGCATGAGACGAAGGGCCACGTGTTGGCTATTGGTCCGCTACAAAGAGCATTTGAGTTTAGAATTTAGAGTCTCATAAAAACATTATTGTCTGCATCCTGGGACATTTGTTTGTTAGGGCAACATGGACTGAAAAAATGTGACCCTCTGCGCAGCTGTGTGCCTCACTGCTCTTGTCATCGCTGGCCCACCTAAGGGGCTACCTCAGGCCAGCACCCCCCAGCCTGGCTTCACCCTGCGGACAGCCCCTGCGCCCTCGCTGTCCCAGCCCTCAGTGCGAGTAGTCCCACCGGGCATGCAGCTCCTGGCCTTCCTACCCTGGGCTCCTCTTCACCGACCTGTCTGCCATGGGACTGCTCTAGCTCAGCTTCACGGGGACCCCTGAGGGGCCGTGCAGTCCCGCTGGCGCAGGCAGCTGAGCAACTGGTGCTCTGCGCTGCGGGGAGCCAGAGTGACCATCAGCAAGGAGCAGCTCCCCGGACCAGAGGGACACCAACCACCGGCGCAGCTTGCAGGAGGGACTAAGCTTGTCCTTCCTTGGAGTCCTCCTGAAACAGGTCTGACACCTGCTTCTGGGAGGGATGCAATGGGAAGGCTGACCAGACTCGAAGTGGTCCCACCTGGTCAGGGACCCTGGTCGTCCACCACCTTTGCAGTGTTAGAAGGGACCAGGTTGGTTTGCATTGCCCTCAGCAGGCATGTAATGCTTGCAGGTTAGACAGGCTTATAATCAAATCTCCTGCTTTGGGGCTGTGTCCGGTCATCTCCGAAGGTGAAGAAGGATTTTTGACCCAACGAACAGTTGGCCTGATGTATTTTGTTGGGGCAGGAGGTTGCACCTTACCCAGAGGCCTTTCACACTACAGGGGGTGAGGCACAGGACATGTGCAATGGAGCAGTACCCTGAAGCCTCTGTCGACATTTCTGGCTATGCTCTGCTCACATACATGTATGGTTTATATGTTCACCAGGTTTGAGGCAAAGAAGAAGTTTACGTCCAAGTGAAAATGCCAAGGACTGTAGAGGTCTTGCCTTCCTCTGCCCCAGGGGTCACGATTTTGCTCTCGGGAACACCCAGGCATCTGTCCCCTCAGCACTTCTCTGCCGTCACCAAAGCCCTGGGCGGGGGTGAACCTCCTGCTTGAGGCTGCTGTGGCTCAGCCTCCTCAGGACTGAAATGCCAAAACCCAGCTGGAGCTGCTGGACTCAGTTTTGGCTCTCTCAGTGAAATGCAGTGGATGGCAGCATGCAGGCAATTGGAACACAGGATCTGACAGTCCCTCCTGGACTTGCAGTCTGGAATCAACAAAATTATGGACAAAGATTTGCAAGTACATCTGTGACACTTCTGGGTTGTAAGCTGCTTGCTGCCTTCCTGGTTTAGAATGATTTTGACAAAAAGCGTCCATATGATTTTGATATAGTTAAGCCCATGGCCAGGCTTTATAAGATGCTTGGCAATCTATGGGGCTGTTTTTAGAAGCATTTTGTTTTGCATTTGGATTGTCTTCCAACTAACAAGATGATCAGCTTTGGGCTTAGTCAGTACTGGGAGGAAGGTTTTAAGGACTGTCTCTCTTTTTGCAGCAGGAGATGTGGGACTCAGCAGGGCCACTCCAGGCCTGTGGCTGCCCCGGGATGCTGCTGGATGGTGCTGTGAGCTGCAGGCAAGCACGCGAGCGCAGTTCAGAGCAATCTGCATTCGCTCCCCCAGATCGGTTTGTCCTCCTAGCCTTCCAAGGCAGCCTCCACGCAGCAGCCACTGCTTCCTCCAACTGCGCTACGAGAAGGAGCATGTGCTTTTAAAAGGCTAAAAAAAGGTGGAATATATTATCTGTTCACAAAGTCAGTGTAAATATTAAAGAGCCTGTGAGGGGAAATGTCTCTGATGATGTCTTTTCAGGAGTGTGGGAGAAAAATCCATCCAAAGGCTCTATTGAGGGGAATGGCCAAAAGGCAAGCAATGCTTTGAACTTGTTCAAAGCCACAGGTCAGCGGTCTTTCTGGGACTGCAATGGGAAGCAGCTGCCCACCTCTCCTCGGAGTCAGCTAAAAGGTCACTTCAGCAAATCCACAATTTAAATAAAAGAAAGTGAATCCCAGAGAGAGCCATTTCAAAATGAAAGGCATCAGATGTGAAGATAGCTGTGGTACATCTGGGTGGCAGTGGACCTGGAGAGCTCTGGCTTAGAGAGTGAGTGTCTGTGCGGTGCAGGGAGAGGACAGGTACGCCGGGTGCTTCCAAGAGGTGCATCAGTGAGTGCCTGCCCTGCAGCGATGGAAAGGGAGCCTCCATCCCCCTGTCTGTGGGGTGCAGAGCAGCCTGGGCCCTGGGAGACCCTCCTGCCCAGCCCCACCAGTGCACTCGGACTGGGGAACCTCGTCACAGGCCGGTATCACAGCCAGGCTGAAAGAGGCATCTCCGGAGAGGCTGAGAACTGGGAGAGAGTCATGGGTTTGGGGGGACTTGTCTCCTGTGCTCCCGAGCTGTACCAGAGAAGGACAGCAGATCATTAAAAACACCGAGGAGATACTTTGATTGATAAAGGCAAGCAAAACAGTCCGTGGTGTTATGTAACACAGCTCTGTTGAAACAGTGCAGGAAAGTTGCCTTGTGCCAATAAATCAGGCAGCGGCCACGGAGGAGCAGATGTGAATCACACCTTGCTTCATATGCCCTGCAGTGTTTTCACTTATTGTTCCAGTTTTAAAGATTAATGGCACTCAGAGATGAGCATTATCTACGCTTCCATTTCATACTCGTTATCAGAAGGGCTTTTTTCAGCATAATTAGCATGGATCAAATTTTCCAAGTGGCTCAGCAGACTTGCTGCTGTACCTTGGCTGCCCAGGACACCTGGGACATCCCGCTGCTGCCGCTGGGCACGCTGGACCCTGACTCCCCACAGCACCCTGACCCTGCGCTGAAAGCCAGGGCTGGGGGCACCCAGCCAGGGTGCGGGGGAGCAGCCCCCCGACCCGTCTGCCGCCTCGCTCACTCCCTGCTCCAGGACACACATCCTCATCGGAGGGGCAGCAAGGCAGGTCGGGGTGGCTAATGGCGAGCGGTCCCCTCTGCCCTGCCCAGCGAAGGCAAGCAGCCCGGCAGCGGCGGCTCCCAGGGAAGGATGCGGCAGCCGTGCCTGCACCGGCCGCAGGGAGCCAGGTGCCTGCGCCCTGTGCCCACAGTCCCAAAGCCGGGCAGCTGCGGTGGCTGCACAGAGGGCTGTGCCCTGCCTGCCCTGCCGCCTGCGTGCAGCCCCACAGCCCCTGGCAGCCCGCTGCTCCGGCTGCTCCAGCACAGGCTGGGCTCCAGCGGCGGAGCTGCGAACACCAGCCACAGCACAGCTGGTGTGGGCACAGCTCTGGGCCCTGTGCCAGGGCATCCCTGTGGGTCATGGGGGATGAGAGCTGATGGCACAGCTTGCCTTGGGTCTGAACAGGGTTTGTAGCCTTTAAACATGGAGAGAGGAAGGTCACTGCCATCTCCTCTGTCAAGCAGAGCTGCAGCTGCTGCAGCCCAGAAACAAGGGCTTCCCGACCGGGGCCGCCAGGAACTCCCACGTTCTGACACAGCACTCCTGCAGAGCACAGAGCTGCAAGGGGCTGACGGCCTCTCTGTTTTTAAACAGGAAGAGAAAAGGTTCTCGCTGCAGTAGGTGGACCAGGGGCCGGTGCTGGTACTCACCCAGCCTCTGGCCAGCCCAAGCAGCCCGAGGCAGCAGAAGCCTTACAGCCCCTGCGGTGGCTGCTGGGGTGCAGGTGGAGAGCTCTCCATTTCAGGCTGCTTAGTGTTATGTGGGCACTGGTGCCTAGGTGCTCAGTGGAAGATTAGGGCGTGGAGGATTTGATGCCTGGAGGGGTAACGGAGGCAGGTTCCTTGTCCCAGGAGCCCAGCCTGGCTGTGGGCAGGAGGGCCAGGGGAGGGCAGAGGTGGTGTGGGAGGGCTGGAGGAGGTGGTGGCTAGGGAAGGAAGGAAGGGAAGGGAAGCCAAGCCTGCCGGCATCTTCCACCTGGCTTATCTGGGACTGCCAGTGTGTGGTTGGGGTTCGTGCATGCTGTGTGTGCTGTGTCTCGCAGGTAGGCATGTGAGGGATGTAGGGGCGTGGGTTGGTGTGTGCTGTGTCTGCCTGCATGTGGAGGTGTTGGTGCTGTGTTGGGGGGATTGGTGGGGAGCAGATGGGCTGTGGGGTGCATGTGTGGGGCTGCCACTGGGCTGGAGAAGCCCAGGGAGCACAGTGCTGAGCTCCCTGCTACATACGATCAAGCCGTGATCGTTTCTATCATGAAGATAAACTGGCCATTGTTGCCAAAAATAAATGTTAGTGTTCCAAATCCACACTTCAATAGCACCAGCTCATTAGAGATGCATATCATTTGGCTCCAGTCCCACACCTTCCAGCTCGTTATAAATATGCAGTTGCTGCTGGCTCTACCCCAATCATCTCTGCAATCAGAGCTTTTAATTAGGTTAATTAAATTGTATCAAACCTCGCAGGGACGCAGTTCACTGATGCTGATGAGGCAGCCAAAACAGACCTTAACTCTAGCTCTAATGAAGGCCCTGCTGCCTGCTGCAGCTAATGACAATGCATAATAAATTAGAGCTTCCCTAGAAAGGTGCATCAGGGCTTGTGCTTCAGTAAATGATGATCTATATGCACTAACTTACTATTTCAGTCTTTAGGCCTGCCAAGCCAGGGACATCCTGGGAATATGTTCTCACTAAATAATAGGCTCCTACCTTCTCCAAGCAATGCTGTTCACCTTGGTTCTCTCAAGGCACGAAAAGCTTCGGGTATATAACTGTAGAGATGGTAGAGCAAATATTTGCTGCTTTCACCTTGTGCAGCACTGCTCTGACGCCTGGCTTCTCCCAGCAGAGGTAGCAGCAGGTATTTATTTATTTGAAACCCTCCATAATGGAATTTGGGCAGGAACATTCTGTTTGGAGGGAAATGGGGGGCTGTGTCCAAGTGTGCAGCAGTGGGAATGGGGACGATACCCTGTGCCCAGGCTGTTCCTGGCTGTTAGCAGCCCTTGTGCTGCTCCCAGCCAGGTGGGGAAAGGTTGGGGTGGCCTAGGAGCCCGTGGAAAAGACAGGTTTAGGGCGACCATGTTGAGTAGCAATTAGTCATTCCTGATTTACATCCTGCTCTTTCAACTCCCTGCTGTGAAGCTGCTCGGGCTTGAGTGAAGGAACTCCACCACCTTTTTCTCCTTGGTGCCCTTGGGCAAGTCACCTTAGCTGAACCTCGCTGTAAGGACAGCAGGGTCTTAATGACAGTCAGAGCCAGGGCAGCCAGTCCTGCCAGCTGGAGACGCGTGCGATCCCACGCCCAGACCACTGTCCCGCTGGCGACCCCGGGGCAGCAGCATCCGGATGGTGAGTGGGAGCTGCTGGGACTCTGGGCTGTCCGACTGCTGGGCTCACGGTGAGTGGACTCATAACGCACGGTACGGCGCCTACGGGCACAGGTGGCGGGATGGGTGGGATCAAAGCCTCCCTGCTCTGCTCTGCTGAAAGAAGGAGTGGGGAGGGCTCTGGGGTTTCCGAATGTCCCTCTGGCTGCCGCAGCACGCTGCTGCTGGTGCAGGCCTGGCAGTTGCAGCCCATGGGGGGCTCCAGAGCCTCCCCGGGGATGCCAGCTTCTGCTGCCGTGCCCCAGGGACAGGGTGAGAGATCCCACTGTGCTGGTCTCCTGTCTGGTTCAGGTTCAGAAAATGGGGCCTACAGGAAACCACCCATGAAGCCTAAGGGCTGGTGATGGTTCTCCTGCTAGTAATATATTGTTGCAGTTACCTAGAGATAATTCTGCAAGCGTTTTAATGTAGCCTACTATTAACTTTTATAGACAGTCATTATCAATTGAGTTCTTCAGCTTGAACAAGGAATTACATGAAATTATTATACGGCACAATATTATTCTGAGTCACCTGAAACCTGAGCTGTGAATCTGTGGGGTATTTTGATATCTGTATCTTGCAAGCTGCAGGGAATCTCCTTGCTAAAAAAACCTGTTGGTTCAGCCTTTGATACTATAATTATCACAAGCAGAAAATAGCTGTGGGCTGTTTTTCTCTGTCCTTCCCCACAAGGGCCCAGCTAGAGGATGGCAGATCCCACCAAAGTCTCGCTTCAGATCTCACACTGCGGTCAAGCGGGCCGGGTGTTTTGTCCAGTTATAAGGTATTGATTCTTCCCAGGCTCATGCAGAAACATTTCAGTGCTTTAGAATGAGGAAACTAAGCTGAGGGCTTTGGGAGCCAAACCAAGAGCAAGGTCTGACAGATGAACTGAAGGGAAGGGTTTGGCCCCTTGTGACGTGCCCTGAGGGGGGGAACTGTTGGGTCCGGCGACCGACCCACAGGGACACCGCCCTGCACCAGAGCCATCTACTGCCCTACAGTGGCAACCATATCCTATAACCCTAGACACAATGGTCTTTCTTTAGTATCTCTTAGAGATAGAGGCTTTTCCAGAACCTCCTGGAAAACATCACTTCCAGCCCAAATTTCTCTCTGGGCAGTTCATATGCGGCTGTGTCTGTGCCAGCACTTTTCTCTGCTGTAAGTACGTTCGTGCCATTGCTGTCTGTAATCTTTTTAAGGCAATTGTACGGCCTTTATCTTGCTAGGCTGAAAGAGCCGAGACCTAGGCCTGTTTGTAAGACTCTCAACTCTCCTCTGCAGCTTAAGAGGCTCTTTCATCTGTTCCACTGTCAACTCATCTTTCTGGAATCTTGGTGACCTGCACATGGTGTTCCAGATGAATTCTCATGTGACAGTCCTGTAAGTTACCTCTCCTATTGCCTCCCTGATATATTGGCTTTTTCCCTCTGGCAGCCTGAAGTCATTCTGTGATTGCACCCACAAATTTTGCCTTTTTAAAAAAAAAAAAAAAAAGTGGAATTAGCATTAACAAGGATTTGTGCAAGTGCACACATATAGCTGCTGTATGAACAAACACCCAGCTTCTCTATTAAAGGTTAATTGTGAAGCTGAGGGGAGAGTCCAATGCTCTCCATAAAACCCTCCTTGTCCCTGTCTATTGCCCCAAATTTTCAATTGTTTTGGAGTGTGATGTTGGATGTGGGAAGCTGTTTTCAGATAGCTCCTGTCCAGTTTATTTCAAGATGTGAAATGGGACTGCGCATCTTCCTGAGAAATGGCCGAACAGAACCTGGGCACCATTGTTGCTCCCCACAGTTTCAAAAATGCAGAGGCTTGTCTGCCAAGGAAAATCAAAACAATTCCCCCTTCCAGCAGGCAGCCCATTCCCCATTCGTCTGCAGGGTAGGGCGCTGGGTCTTGGCACCAAAAGATACTATTTAACCTATGATGGCATTTTCAGCATTAGCTGCCTGAATGTTTCTCTGGACACTGAGCCACGGTAATACTGTGAAAGGCAATGACGATGTTGGTCAGATAAAAGAACTTTGGTTTTGCTCTTTGAGATGGTGCAGTTTTTTTGCTGGTAGTCATTGGGAGCTCTGCAGGGCAGTAGGTGTGAGTCAGCCCCGTCTGCTAAGGTTTATCAGCACCCACCAAATCCTTGAATGTTGCAGGCAGGAGGAGGTGAAACGTGTTTGTGCACGAGAGCTGGCACCTCCTTTCCGTCTGTTGTGGCCACAAGATGATAAACCGCTCCACGGCCGACTGGATTCGTGGTCGGGGTCCACCAAGAACTCTGCTTGATCTAACACCGTGGACGTAGCAGTGCTCCGGTTTCCCTTCGTTAAGACTTTCATGGTTTCCCAGGCAAAAGTAACTCAGAACAGGCACTGCTTTTGCTCCTCATAACCCGTACAGCAAACATGAAACCGTTGCGTCTTCACTGAAAGCTTGCAGCTCCAGCATGCCAGCGGACAGATGAGACCTACCACCAGAAGAATAAGCGGTATGGCACTCAACCTATAATTTGCCACGGTGAGAGCGCTGACCGCTCAAAGCCTTGCAGCCACCCACTGCATCCCATAATATCTTGCTGCTTTACTGGGAAGAGATGGCTCTCTTCCAGGGATTAGGTCATTTGTGCCCATTGCGACACACGATCTACCAATGGGATCGGCGGCGCATCAGGCATTTCGAGCATCAGGCTAATTAATTAGCTGTTCTTGGTCGGGCTGTTACTTTCAGCTCCTGCCAGACAGCGATTCCTTCAGGGTCTTCCAGTGGAGTTGCTGTTTTTCTTTCGCACCTTTTCCAGTAACTCTCTGGATGCAGGTAAAATTAATCAGGGCTAAGGATCAAATACTTATCCATTTAAATCTCAGTCTAAAGGAGGTTTCGCTCCACGGACGCCCGGCCAGGGCAGCGGGGACCTCGATGTCCGTTTTAAAAACGGTCGGAAGGTCCCCAAAGCACGGGCGAACTCGGCGGTTTTCTTACGACCTGGCTTGCTTCTCATTCCGCTCGCTCTTGGTGTTTCTCCGAGCGGTGCCGACTCGGGCCTTCCGCGCCAGCCCCATCTCCGGGCTCTAGTCGGAGCAACGGCGGCGGAGACGCCGCCCGCTCTCCCGGCGCGGGCTCCGGGGCCTCCGAGACGGCGGAGCGGCGAGAGGCGGCGGCGGCGGCGGCGGGGAGCCCCCCC
>VYZV01000159.1:1330-32165 GCA_013401275.1 Pandion haliaetus
TGAAGATAGCTCCATTTCTAGGACCAGCTCTTAGAAAAATATCACCCTTTTCCTGTTCTTTCCAATCAGATTGGTTTCGGGGGGGGGAAAAAAAGCCTGTCTTTTGTGTTAATAATGTTATTGTGCAATATTTGACAGTGTAGATCTTGATTCTGTTTTCACAGTGGTTTATTTACCAGGTGACATGTTTGTAAATAAAATAGGAAAAAAGTCCTTGTTACATTGTGAAAATAAGGTGCTTTTTTACAAGTATCTTGCCTGGTGTGTATAATTAAACAAGTGCTTTCTCAGAAGCACCATAACTTCCATCATTTAACAACTAAAATCTTCATTGAAGTACAGATCCTCATTTTGTTTGTTGCTCAGCATCATATTTCCTGTATATCTTTCTGCTTTGATATTTAGTTTACATACAAATATTCCAGAAAACAAAAATTCAACAAGTAGTTGAAAGTATTGCATCTTTTAGATTCCGGTATTTTCAAGGTTTACACAAGGAATATGCCGCAAGATGACTTTGCAGAATAAGTAAACCAGAAGTATTCTGTGAAATTCTGTGTCTTGTGATTTCCCAGTTGAAAGTTTTGCCATTCACCTTGTCTGTCTACTGGGTTGCATTTTAATACAGTAAATTTCTGAGTATAACTTAGTGTGTGGTTTGATATAAAGTTCTCCAAATAAACAATAACATCATCTTGTTGGCTTTAGAGGATAACTTCTTGTCCTGATCTTGCTTTAAGAAAACTTTAACAAGAAATATGCTCTTGTTATCATTAAGTCAGTTTTCTTTTTTGTTGTGATTTAAATGTAAAGGCAGGATTTACGGAGGTGACTGTAGGGTGGTGCTGGCCTAATTAGTCATTATTTCTGGCAAGGCATAAAAAATTGGCTGTTCTTGTGCCTAAAACTGAGACTGTGCTTTGTATTTAATCTGTAGGTCTTTTGTAAAACAAATGGTTGTGCCAATAAGTGCAAAATACACACACATAAAGTTCTTTTGATATTACTTGGCATGCTGTTCTGGAGAGTAATTTAGGTTTTTAGTTGATAGTTAAATTTACTAAGGTGGGTATCTCTCCCTGGAAAAAACGTATATTTATATATATCCTTTAAAAACAGTGTATTTTTTTTAAAGGAATAGCAGTAGGTGAGCTGGAACTTGCAGTAGCATTTTTGGAATTGAATATGGCTTTTCTGCTAGTGTCTATTCAAGGATTAAATACAAAACACTACTGTGCTTTATAAAAGTACTAATACCTATTAGAAGTTTTTGCAAAGAGTTTTAGGATTATCCGTGTGGTATGTTCACTGTTGGGCTGAGTAATGTCTCTTACAGGTTGTTTTTTTTTTTTTTTTGTTGGCCTTGTTGAGATGAATTGCCAGTAATTGGTATTTCACCCAGAAGCGACCCAGGTGACTTAGGGAATTCCACCACCTTCAGCAGCCCCATGCATGTGGAATGTCTTTCCTAATCAGGCTTAAGAGAGGGGCACTCAGCACAGCAATGATTGAAAACTTGCCTTTTCANTTATGCTGCTCTTACACATCCTTGATGACCACAGGACATTGCTAAAGCAGAAAGCTACTTTGCACGTTCCTCATTGAGTCTGTTTCATGATTAAACTTTTAGAAGTCACAACCCCCAGTATGCAACTGCAGTTTCATGGTAGCTGTGACATTATTTTACTATTCATGCTGTGAATTTCATTCTATGGTAAAACGAATATTATATTGACCTTTTAAGTTGGTTGTCAGTGGAGAATAGGGAAGATACACTTACAGCATCTGTATGCAATCTTGGCAACAAGTAGGATCCTCTGGAAAGCTGTTACTGTTGGGGCAGAACTAATCATTCCATGTGAAATTATATAAGGAGAATTAGCTCTGACTCTACCTCATTTCCTTTCATACTGCTGTGAAAATAAGCTTAGGAACATCAAGCCTTCCCTCCTTATTTCTCCAAGTACTTTATTAAATACTTCTTTTTATTAAGGCTTATTTATTGTAGGTGCTAGAAACAAAAATAACTACCTGTATTTCTAGGTACTAATGGGATGTGCATCCTTGCCCAATTTGGCAGTTTTGATTTCCTTCTCAGGACTGGATTTCTGGGATCGGTTGCCGTTGCCTTCTCTGACTTTATTTCCCTGGTGGATCGTTTGGAGTACTTCATATTTAAGGTAGCATGCTTGATGTGATAGAAAATTGTCAATCACAGACTGCCCTGGCTATTTAGAAAAAAGAGGTATCAAAAGCCTGCTTGGAGCACTAAGGAGCAGTCAAGTCACCTGCTGATTTGCTTGGCAGGAGCCTAAACTTGTACAGTCTTTAAGTTTAGAAAATAAAACGCAGATCTTTGGAGGTCCTCCACTCTATGCTAAGGCCCTGTACTGTATATGCGAGCATACAGTGTTCATTGTAAAGCCAGATAGATATGTATAGACAGTTTCTGAACATGTTCATCTTACCAGGTCTTAAAAACAATTAGTGAAGATTTGTGTAACCTCTCCGTGACCTAATCAGTTGTTTAACTATACCTAGAGGTAGCATATTTCCTCTCATACTATTCTGTTTTTTTCCTAACCCGTTAAGCTGCTTGCTTCTTTTTTATTTTTTCTGCTGTGGATATTGCAGTAGTGGGACACGATCATCGTTTTTGTAACTGCTGTTAACCTATTTTGAAGTGTGCGCCCTTTTTCTTTACTCAGCAAGCCTGTTTCCCTTTAACTTTCCTGATTGCTTAGGGTTTCTTCTGAGCTTTTCTTGGTTTCCTACATCTGTGTATCCAGACCTGAACGTAATGTACAACCTTAGTGTCCTGGTTTTGACTGGGATAGAGTTAATTTTCTTTCTAGTAGCTGGTATAGTGTTATGTTTTGGGTTCAGTATGAGAAGAATGTTGATAACACAATGATGTTTTCAGTTGTTGCTGAGCAGTGTTTAGACTAAATCAAAGATTTTTCAGCTTCTCGTGCCCAGCCAGCAAGAAGGCTGGAAGGGCACAAGAAGTTGGGAGGGGACACAGCCAGGACAGCTGACCCAAATGGGCCAAAGGAATATTCCGCACCATGTGACATCATGTCCAGTATGTAAACTGGGGGGAGTTGGCCTGGGTGGGGATTGGTGCTTGGGAACTAGCTGGGCATTGGTCAGTGAGTGGTGGGTAATTGCTTTGTGCATCACTTGTTTTGTATATTACAATCCTTTTATTATTATTGTAATTTTATTATTGTGATTATTGTTAGTTTCTTCCTTTCTGTTCTATTAAACTGTTCTTATCTCAACCCATGAACTTTACCTTTTTCCTTCCAATTCTCTCCCCCATCCCACTGGGTGGAAGGGAAGTGAGTGAGTGAGCGGCTGTGGGATGCTTAGTTGCTGGCTGGGGTTAAACCATGACACTTAGTCTGTATCAGTGATGAATAGAATAAATCTTACCATCTTTTGAATATGATGATCCTGTTGATGTTAACATTAATAATGTTAATTCATTTTTCACTTTTTGCATTCAATTCAGTATTAAAACCCCAGTTTCAGTTTTGCTGTTAATCACTTAGTCCTAGTTTTTTTCGATTCTAACTCTGCTTCCCAGAATGCTTGCAGCCCTTCCTAGGTAACTANAAAAAAAAAATCAGCAGGGGCATGTGACATGAATGCTCCTCCCTGCCTTTGCCCCCTTGTTGTCACACCACAGCTTATGCTGCTCTTACACATCCTTGATGACCACAGGACATTGCTAAAGCAGAAAGCTACTTTGCACGTTCCTCATTGAGTCTGTTTCATGATTAAACTTTTAGAAGTCACAACCCCCAGTATGCAACTGCAGTTTCATGGTAGCTGTGACATTATTTTACTATTCATGCTGTGAATTTCATTCTATGGTAAAACGAATATTATATTGACCTTTTAAGTTGGTTGTCAGTGGAGAATAGGGAAGATACACTTACAGCATCTGTATGCAATCTTGGCAACAAGTAGGATCCTCTGGAAAGCTGTTACTGTTGGGGCAGAACTAATCATTCCATGTGAAATTATATAAGGAGAATTAGCTCTGACTCTACCTCATTTCCTTTCATACTGCTGTGAAAATAAGCTTAGGAACATCAAGCCTTCCCTCCTTATTTCTCCAAGTACTTTATTAAATACTTCTTTTTATTAAGGCTTATTTATTGTAGGTGCTAGAAACAAAAATAACTACCTGTATTTCTAGGTACTAATGGGATGTGCATCCTTGCCCAATTTGGCAGTTTTGATTTCCTTCTCAGGACTGGATTTCTGGGATCGGTTGCCGTTGCCTTCTCTGACTTTATTTCCCTGGTGGATCGTTTGGAGTACTTCATATTTAAGGTAGCATGCTTGATGTGATAGAAAATTGTCAATCACAGACTGCCCTGGCTATTTAGAAAAAAGAGGTATCAAAAGCCTGCTTGGAGCACTAAGGAGCAGTCAAGTCACCTGCTGATTTGCTTGGCAGGAGCCTAAACTTGTACAGTCTTTAAGTTTAGAAAATAAAACGCAGATCTTTGGAGGTCCTCCACTCTATGCTAAGGCCCTGTACTGTATATGCGAGCATACAGTGTTCATTGTAAAGCCAGATAGATATGTATAGACAGTTTCTGAACATGTTCATCTTACCAGGTCTTAAAAACAATTAGTGAAGATTTGTGTAACCTCTCCGTGACCTAATCAGTTGTTTAACTATACCTAGAGGTAGCATATTTCCTCTCATACTATTCTGTTTTTTTCCTAACCCGTTAAGCTGCTTGCTTCTTTTTTATTTTTTCTGCTGTGGATATTGCAGTAGTGGGACACGATCATCGTTTTTGTAACTGCTGTTAACCTATTTTGAAGTGTGCGCCCTTTTTCTTTACTCAGCAAGCCTGTTTCCCTTTAACTTTCCTGATTGCTTAGGGTTTCTTCTGAGCTTTTCTTGGTTTCCTACATCTGTGTATCCAGACCTGAACGTAATGTACAACCTTAGTGTCCTGGTTTTGACTGGGATAGAGTTAATTTTCTTTCTAGTAGCTGGTATAGTGTTATGTTTTGGGTTCAGTATGAGAAGAATGTTGATAACACAATGATGTTTTCAGTTGTTGCTGAGCAGTGTTTAGACTAAATCAAAGATTTTTCAGCTTCTCGTGCCCAGCCAGCAAGAAGGCTGGAAGGGCACAAGAAGTTGGGAGGGGACACAGCCAGGACAGCTGACCCAAATGGGCCAAAGGAATATTCCGCACCATGTGACATCATGTCCAGTATGTAAACTGGGGGGAGTTGGCCTGGGTGGGGATTGGTGCTTGGGAACTAGCTGGGCATTGGTCAGTGAGTGGTGGGTAATTGCTTTGTGCATCACTTGTTTTGTATATTACAATCCTTTTATTATTATTGTAATTTTATTATTGTGATTATTGTTAGTTTCTTCCTTTCTGTTCTATTAAACTGTTCTTATCTCAACCCATGAACTTTACCTTTTTCCTTCCAATTCTCTCCCCCATCCCACTGGGTGGAAGGGAAGTGAGTGAGTGAGCGGCTGTGGGATGCTTAGTTGCTGGCTGGGGTTAAACCATGACACTTAGTCTGTATCAGTGATGAATAGAATAAATCTTACCATCTTTTGAATATGATGATCCTGTTGATGTTAACATTAATAATGTTAATTCATTTTTCACTTTTTGCATTCAATTCAGTATTAAAACCCCAGTTTCAGTTTTGCTGTTAATCACTTAGTCCTAGTTTTTTTCGATTCTAACTCTGCTTCCCAGAATGCTTGCAGCCCTTCCTAGGTAACTACAAAATTTTGCTACTGTATTGTTCATCATCCAAGTAATAAATGAAAACATTAAATAATCCTGCACTGAAAATGCTGTCTGCATTATGATATGAGGGCCAAGAGGAAGAAGCTTATTATAGTCAGAGTCCTGCAACCTGTACCTTTTGCAGACCTGACCTTTGGAGATGGAGTCGCAGAATGGCTGGCTTGTGTTCCAACCCCTTCATCGTCTTTGGGGCTATTTGCTGGTCTTGGTTGGTTATGTCTGTATCTGCCTTGTACTGGGGAACATGGAGCTGGACAAATGAAGTCAGACATCCTGTAGCTATAGGTGTTTAAGGAGGGAATCTTTAGTGAGATAAAAGAAAAAAAAAATCTTGGAGAAAGCTTACATGGATCTGCATACGTCGGTCAGTGGTGGTTCAGTTCCTTGGAGTGGTATGTAAAAATCACCTGTAACTAATTAGACAAATATACATGTGTATGCTTCTGTCCGAGTAACTTTGGATGCACCCATACACAAATGGTCATTCTTCATGGCTGCTAGATCAACCCTTCAAAAAAAAAAAAATCTTTGATCAAACAGATCTCAATATTTGAAGTAAGTGTTATTTTGTGAATCATGTAGACAAGGGATGAGGGGAAGAAAAAGGTATCTCTACTTCAAAATCTTTTCTTTCATGTTATTTGCTTGGAACGTAATCTACAGGCATTTTGTTAGTGTTTTAGTATAGCTGATGTGATCAGAAACACTTTGTTTTTGGAAATGCCAGTACAGAGGATAAAACAAAGCAACTGAGAGGTGCTGCTAGAGAGTTGGAAAGTAGCAAGGGCTGGCTTACAGTTAAGGCAGATGTGATTGCAACATCTGTGCCTAGGAAAACTGCAGTCTGATCTGCCTTCTGTCTTCAGGATTTCTGGGATTCCAGAAGCAGAAGTGGGTACAGATAAGACATGTCCTTTGAGGTTTTGAAATGCTTCTGCTTAGACTGTAAAGCTCTTCCTTATTAGTCCCACAGGAAGCACATCTCCTATAGTGCAGCCAAACTGGTATCATTATTAAATACTTCTTCTCACTCTCCAGTGGTAACTCTTCTCTGTGGTGGTGGTATTTGGGAAGAAGAGCCTCTACGGTTGCCTCTGTGTATTGACTAGCTGAGTATGTGGCCTCACCACATAGCTGCGTGTGGTAATTTCTGACTTGGAAGCTGTGATGGGATCCAAAGAACAGTTCATAGAGGTTTTTTCACCTTCTCCCTTAAATTGAACTCTGTAGTGCTAAAACTTGGGACTTCTAACTTGGGAGTCTTCATTAGAACACAATCTAGAATAATAGGAAGAAAACCCTCAAAGCCTTGCCATCAAATTAAAATTCATTTTCTTTAATGATTCTCCCCTTTGCCCACTGTATTCTTGCAAAACTGGGGCTCCCCACTTCCTATGCTTTGCTTCCGCTGTTGCATCCTGCTCTCAAAGGCTGTGCCAGGTGAGATGTGCATGCTTTTCTTTCCCCTTTCAGGAGAGCTCCTCTGGCCGGTTGTGCAGCCTGTGGGAAGAGGCAAGCCCGTGGCCTTCCTCGGCTCCAGCTATAACCTTTTTGAAAGGACTTCACTTAACACAGTGCACGGCAGGCGAAACAGGTATGCTCTGTGGGAGTTCAACAGAAAACACATACTTCAGAAACGGGAAGATATACTGCTATAAGTTCACAAATACGTTCTGCAGAAGAAACAGCCTGTAAGTGATATGTTAAGAGGAACTGATGAAACATGAAGACAACTTCCAAATGAGAAAAACAGGTGGTTTACATCATTTCCTCCATGCTTAGTTTTTATGTTGGTGTCATCATAACAATACATGACAAATGAATATGCTTTTCTCTGTGTTGTTTAAAATTTGATTACCTGAATATTTATGTTGTTCAGTACTTAGAACTATTTGAAGAGTTTTATTCTTCACTGGATTGTATATGGAGTAATTTTGGAAGTTGAACAGTGTATTTCATTGCAGGCTATCCTAAACCAAGTTCTTAATCATTTGGATGTATTAATATTACATTTAAAAATGTAAACTTTGAAAATGTAGTTACTAAATTCTGTTCAAGATGTGAACTCTATTCTGTTTTCTAGCATTAATTATGCAAGTTTGAAATTCTCAATTTCATTTAAAGTTAGGGCTTTTTATTTGTATGTAGCTGTTGAAATAAATTACCAGTACAAGAAAACATTCTGCTAATAAGTGAGGGATGGCTGGAGCTGGCTCTGCTAACTGAGACAATTTAATTCATCCATCATTGGGGATGATGTTTCTTAGCAACACAAAGTATTTTCACCTGGGGCGCTTTCACAAACTTTCACATTTTTCTTCAAATACAGCCTTGCTAGTATTTTATATGACCTGAAGTTCGTCCATCTGTCCTGAAGCTCCCAATACTTTTCTATTCCCTCCAATGATTGCATGATCTGCTACACCTTTTTTTTTCAGCAGAATAATACACAAGTTGACTACAGAATCATTTCGCATGTCAGATTTTCCAAAGGGTTCTGGGAAATTATTTGTTGCTCTGTATAGAAAAGCTAAAAGTTATTGAAAATGTGTTACACTTTCAAAATAAAACAGATACAAAAAATATTGGCTTGGGAGCTAACTAAATGCTTTCTGATAGCCGTAGCCTCAAGGGGGATACTTGGATCATTTGTAATAAAGGGATATCTTTGATATCTTTTGGTGAATTGACTAGTATTCTGTTTAGATCATAATTTATGAAAAAACTGGCTTGATACACAGTGTTACATTATCAAATTGTTTGGGTGTAAGAATTGCCTTAATGTATGGCCAGGATTTTCAATGCTTATTCTTTTAATGCGCTCTCCATGAAATCAGAAGAAGCTGTTGATACATTAAGACTCTACCTTTATTTCTTGCTTTCCGTTTCTTTCACACATGTGAAGCTGATTTGATCAGTGTAGTTACAGCCCAGAGTTGCTGGGTAGATTTGGCTTGCTTAAGAAACCCCTTCAGGTATATAACAAGTGTTATTCAGTACTGAGAGCAAACATCTTCCAAATGCAATGTAGTATTTTGCTTTTTTTAATTTTTGGTAAACTGCTCTGAAAACTTCTGTGATTCTGTTATATGAATAGTGACTAACCCTCTGCTTATATCTTGCTTTGAGAGGAAAAGTTTTAGTAGTTATAGGATGAAAGGCTTCTTTATCAGCAGTGTGTAGTGGTAAGTATTTGAAAAATGTTGTGATGAGCTAAATCTTACTCAGCTTATTTCACAAAGGTGTACAGAATCCATTTTAAATAGCGGGGAAAATAAATTACAGAAATACTGGTTTGATTCTTGTAATTAAAAAAAAATCCTGTGTTGCAGCTTGTGTCATCTTAGCTTTATTTTACTAAGTTTTCATATATGCATGTAAAGCCTTTGTACATATAGGTATATGCAAAGAACTGAATTGGAAGAATTAGTGGGATGCTGTTATATGAAGGTTTTATTGATGGTGTTTTAGACTGTATGTGGTGTTAGTGCATGAGGGAGTATTTCGGGAGTCCTGAGAGTTGCCAGCAGAGTCTATGCTCGCTTTGTCATTTAACTGGATGCTTTTCTGTAAGGATGGCATCTCGCAAGTAAACTCGCTAGTAAATCCTGTGTTATTTCAAGCTAAATGGTTCTGGATTTCTAGATGGTATTTCTAGTTCTGGGACACTTAATTGCATGTCCAAGCTTGGACATCTTGTTTCAGATCATCTTTGTTGCAGTATAGGCCTTTCATACCCTGGTATTAGTGTCCGGCATCTTGCACGATCTCCAGGTGTTTCCTAGAGTCCTTTGAAGAATCACCTAAGTTGGAAGCTTCCTCCGTGATCCCACAGCAAACAGTATCTGAAGAGAGAAGGAGAGAAAGAACATGTTAGCAAAGGGCTTTGCTAGCAACGGGGGCTCTAACCTTTAAAGTATCAAGTCACTGGAAACAGCAGCAGTAGCTTATATCTGATACTGCCTTACCTGTAAGTTTGAACTACGGCAGCTTGCAGAAAGGTCAGGGCTCTGTCTGCTCACCCTCCTGCAAGACTTTGTTGCGTGTAGTGACAGACTATCTATGTTTTCACCTCAGCCTTTTGCATCCTGGGATCATCTGGGAAGCTCCAGAATCAGTTATGCTCTCTTTGCCCTTTCAGGTGCTGTATAGAAAATTTATTGCTCGTAGGAGTAGGCAGAGTTTGCAGTTGTGATGGCTCCTTGAGGTAGCTGCAGTCAGATGTCATGGACATTTGCTGAAGGCTGGTGTTCACACTGCAATAAAATCATGTACCTATGGTCATGTTGTAGACCTGTATTGCATCTCAGCATATGATACGTTGTTCTGTAATGCTGTGTGTAAAGACTGGCTTTAAAGTTGGCAATATATTTTTCAGAAAGTCAAACTCAGAAGATTTTTAAATACTAAAATCTCTTTATAATTGAGTTTTTTAATTTTTCCAACTGTAAAACCAATGTCTAAATTTACAGAACTTACAAAGACTGCCACAGGCGACTATGCACAACCTGTTTAATAAGAAACCAAACCTCCCAAATACTCTCCAGAAATTAGTCTAAAATTCCTGTTTCTAACTTGTTCAAGACACTTAATCTTAAAGCCATTTAACACACATTGGCCATATCTAGTCTTGGGTATAAGAACAGTTTAATTTTGGGGAAGAATTTGTTTAGGGTAGAGAAACAAACAATTCTATAGGATTTACAAGCAAAATACAGCTCCCTGCTATGAAGTACTGGAAGCGATGCTGGTGGAGATGCTTCAGTTGAAGATGGAGAAGAGGAGGGAGGGCTTATAATAATTTCCCATTTCTTGGGCACTTTTTTTATATAGCAGAATGGTTACTTATGATAGACAAATAATAACAAAATATCACCTGAGTACTGTGCTAAAAGCAAAATTCATTACCAAATGTTACTTTTAAATTACACCCTCTCCAGCCTGACTGCTGCTGTGGTTCTTCTCCCTTACCTCTGCTCCCTTTTTTTCAGCCGGGGCTTCTGCCCATATTCTATGCACTTTCCTGTGCTGGGGTATAAAGATAGGATGAATTGATGAAAATTATCTTTGTGAAGGTAGTAAAAGGCCTGGAGTAGGCCTAATAAATAGATGGGGATAACTTGTAATGAGGAACACACAGTAGTGTCAGAACTGGTGTGAATTTTCAAAAACTACTTTTGATCTTCATCCATCCGTGATTCAGATAAAGAACATTCACTTTATGGCCTGCAGCAAATACAAGTTGTACTTTGCTAGCTTTTGGTTAAAGCAATGAACGTATTATTTGAATTTTAGGAAAGGCAATTTGAAAACGTACTATATTTAGGATTTAGTCTTGAAGTTATAAGAATAACTAGTGTTTTTTGCTGTTGCTGCATCTTTTAATGTTCATGTGCGAAGAATGACGTGATCAGAGTTGTCACTGGGAACATTTAGTTTTTCACGCAAGGTATTTTTGGGTAGTTCTTGTTTGGAAGAACATGGGATGGAATATAAAAGAGCTAGTCTAAGAAATTACCATTTATGTTAAAAGGTCACAAATTATAATTATTTGGTTGCTATTTCTGCAGTTAGTCTCCGCAAAAATGGAGAAGGTGAGTGCAAACTGGTAAGGCTAACGCATTTCTCAGGGTAGTAGTTTGGATTTGGGGTTCTCATAGTTTAACATAGCTGTGTCTTTTCAGACACTCAGGAATTAAGTGATTTTATTCTAATTAGGATCTGGACACATTTATGAATGAGAAGTCGGGTATCTTCCTGTACACACAGTATTTGTTACGTGTTGTGTTTGCATGTAACTCATCCTATGTGAGAGTTTGCATGAAAGCAAATGGGTATGGTTCCATTCAGACTGTCTCTAGTACACAAAGCTATTTTGTGTTGTCAATAAAAATCATAAATTCTTTACATTACTGAGCTTTATTTCCAGCCAAGGAGTAGTACATGAAAGTCTTACAGGTCTCTAATTGCTGTATTTTTTTAAGTCTCCATTTTGAGTGTGTGTATCTCCCTCTGGCCCTGACTCACTGGAAGATTTAGTGAAACATGCTCTTCCAAGCAGGTCATTCTGATGAGCAGGTTACGGGGAGTAATGGATGTGGGAGAGGTTGAATCTCAAATGTTAATGACATTGTTTTGATAACACTAGTATACTGTGTTGTCGAGGAGGAGGACCTACTTCTGATGAGGTCCTTCCGTTGTACGTTCTGTAGTATGGAATTCAAGCCTGTACGTCATAAATGTTTTATGGTGTTTCAGGCCTTAACTGGTAGTCCCCTGAGATCAGAAGTGTGACTGGGTCCTTAAATCCCAGTCATTTGAGAGAGGTGGAGAGAAAACACCCTTCATAACTTACTGTCACAAGATTGTAAGATAAAATTTAGAGTAGTAGCAGTCATCCTCTACAGCTGCCTATCGATACCATGGTTTTGTTCTTGCCCTCCTGGCTGTAGCTGTGTCTCTCTTCCAAGCTCTGCATTGTGTATAAGGTCAAGGGGTCAAAATTTTTATATTTTCAGTTTGCTAGTCTGAGCCTTCAATCCTAACCTCCCTCGCCCAAGCTTTTAATACCCTAATAACCACTCTTCCACATACACTTTCATGAAACTTGATTACAGTTTTTCATAACCTCTGCTTTCATCAGTTAACTATCTTCAGCCAGGGAAGTCAAGCTTTGATTCAGTGATATCTTTGTACTAACAAAATACAAGGACACTTATTTCCATGTTAAGCGCTTTCCAAACTCTGGAATTTTCCTGAACTTGTTTGGCAATTTTTTTTTTGTCTGTACTCTTTAATAGTACTGTGATGCTTGTGTCCCCTACCCCCTGAATCTCTTTCTCTAGAAACTCCTCATATTCTCCTTTATTTTGAGAGTTGGTAGGTATTATGTCCTATTGAAAGGCAGCAATGCTATTCTTAACACAGACTCAAAATGTAGAAAGAAAACAGTGAGCTGTTTCCTATGAATTTTACTTCAATGCGCTTTGATTGGGGGGGGGGAAAATGGGATTATCTTCTGATCATTCAGGAATTTAAGTAAAAATACTATGTTTTGGTAACTTTTGGAAGCTCTATGTAAACTTTTAAAGCCTGTTGGTTTTTTAGTCTACAGAAGTAGGGGCTTCGGTAGACTATGGGATTTACAAGCTTGCGCCAGGCTTGCTTTTACTGTGCCAAGCGCCTGGCAGTGTAGCATCAGGTAGTGTAACGTGACTTGACTAGTCTGACTCAAGGTGATTGCAACCCGCACCTCTGCTCCTTCCCACAAATAATGTATTTTTTAAATCTGTCAGTATTGCTATTTTGTAATGAGGACTGATATAACTAATCTGTCTTTTTCTGTATATAAGGTACGTTTTGAAGTAAGGGTGATGTGGTAGACAGTTGCCTAGGTTGGTATGGACTGAAGCCTAGAGTAAACGCTGGTTTAGAGCATTACATGGAAACTGCATAGGCTTAGATGCTGCCATATGAGTTTTTGGTCTAGGTTTTATATTGTAGAAGAGACTTAACAGTCTTGAGGAAAAGACTGTCTCTCTCCATGGGACAGTTAGCATAACTGTGGCTTGTGGTAAAAATAAATACCACCAGTTAGGCAGCTGGCACTCCGCACCTACGTTTTCCTATCCATACACTGTGGTTTAGTGTTTTCTGCATTCAGGGCAGGCTACAGTGAAGCTTGTTTGATGAATTGCAGCTTGTCTCATGAGTATGATACTTTGAGAATAAAAGCAATGCCTTATCATTGGGTGGCTTCTTTCTAATTCAATAAGCAAGCCTTCGATTATACATCAGTTTCAGAAACAAGATATTGGCGATGTGTGTGTGTGTGTATATACACACACATATATATAAAAAGTATAGAGCACCCTGAAATAGGTACAATGGGATCCCAGTTATACAAACAAAAAGCAAGAACTGAAGTAGTTCTGTATTCAGTGTTAATGATCTTTATTTCGTTTGAAAGGTTGACCTTTGCAGGGCCTTTTCTTCTGAAGTAAAGAATAGGCTGATCTGTTTCTCCCACAGCTGGAAGGGCAGGGGGAAATTTGGTTGATCTTATTTTTTTTAGCAAGACTATCATGGGGAATGATAGGGCCAGTTGCTGAGATTGCAAAGGACTGTGCGGCCCCAGGCATCTTTAACTATGTGCGAAGACTGATTCTGTTTAATGCAAAAAAATATGAAATGCCTAAGTTTAGACCAAACACTGATTCAGGTTAGGAAAAATGGGATCCTTCCCATTGACTTTAAATGGATACGTGAGACTTTTGCATGATGGTTCATATAAATCAAAGTGAGTGGGCATTAGATTACACATTCATCATTATGATTATCACTTGAACTGCTTAGAATGTGTAACCTGGTAAGCATTTGCCAGTATTGTATTTAACTGTAAAGACAGTATTAGAACATTATATTCTGAATTTTGTTTAATTTATTGTGGTGGTCTAAAGCTCTACAACTTGAAGAGTTTGAGGCAGAAAGATAAATGATTAAGAGCATGCACATTCTGCATGGGGAATCCATGCAGTGTGTGTGGTTTTTTACATGTGGTGATCTAGTTACTCAGATATAAAGCATGCTTTTTAGTGCAATAAGAATCTATTTAAAATTCTATTTTTAAGTCAATATAAACCTATTTAAAATATCTTCTGTTAGATATGTAAATGCTTTCTTGGAGACAAAAGCATTCTGCCCACCCAATTGTGTAACTTCAGCTTAAGCCAATTTGCTGTTTCCAGCCTCTTAATTGTTCTGCAATCTATGGCTTACAAAGGATGAAATGTGTCCAGTCTTGAACATTTGGGTAACTTCATTATGCTCAGGGAGATGGTTTACAGTTTGGGTCTTGGGATGTGGAGCTGGGACTTTGGCCTGTTGACAGTTTTTTTAAAGGTTGAATTCTGTTAGAGCATGTTGCCTCTGCTGACAAGACTTTCCTAAAGAAAGACTCAGGAATGTTCTATAGCATCCAAATAAGAGACTGAGGCATTGTCTTTAAGCATTTAAAATAACTTTAAGATCCATAGAAGGGATACCTTTGGTCAGATGGCTGGGGGTCACTCTTTAGAACTGAAAGATTTAGAGAAACCTGACTATTTGAGGTATGGTCAAGGATTTAGCAGAGCTGCTGCAGAAGATGTGAATCGTTGGGAAGAGGTTGAAAACACTGTGTGTTTTTGTGGGCCAGCTCTCCTTCCTTTGCCTGTTGTAGCTCCTGAATGGGTGAAAAGATCTGAGGGTACATGTATGTAGAGAGAACGTATGGACTGTGGTACAATACGAGTGTACATTTGTATGCGAGGTTGATGTCTGGTGGAATGGCGATACTGCCCAGGATTATGATGTTAATGTTACCTGCTCCTGTGAGAAGGGCTGCAGGTCTGTCAGGGTCACAAGTGGAGTACCTCACCTGAGAGACTGATGTTGGGATATACAGTCAAATATATCTCACTTCATTTTACTAGTGTTTTATGCATAAGTAGTTCTAGGAAGGCCTGGTAAGTGTGGAATTACTGTTTTTTCTTTCCATTTGTGTTTTAAATTAGACCAGTCACTAGTTTTGTTGTTGGATTCTCATACATCTTATACAGCCATTCCTGCTGCTTGTTGTCCTGTGTTCTCCCTACTTTTGCATTACTGTGGGCTTTGAATTTGCACTTGATTTAAAGTCAGTAAAAATCTCTATCAGAGCTTCTGTTAGTGCTGAAAGTCTCTAATCACATGAGGTATTTTTTGGCATATGAGCTTAGGAAAGCTGATCCTAAATGTGACTGTGATTTTTGAGGGGAAGAAATGTACTTTTTTCATTGTTAGTGGAAACTGTAGATGACAACCTGAAAGAGGAACACCGAGGAGCATCCTCTGTAGGTCATCCACAGCATATTTGGTCAAGAAAAGAAGCAGTTTAAGGAATGTGACATGCAGTTCTCGATGCAGAAAAAAGCTTTGGTATGCCTAATATGTTGGAAAACATTTGTTCAACAGCACGTCTTCCTTGTGCAAAATTCACCCCTGTAGTAGTATTAAGGTCAGTATCCGCGTAGGTTATCGCATACATAGTGAATGTGATGCCCGAGGTTAGCTTTGGCTTGTAAATGCAACTTTAAGGAATGTTTTGTCTGGTCCTGTTAAAAAGCATCTATATGAATTGTTTACTTAGAAACTTATTTACTCCTGCTCTTCCTGGACTTGTCTTCAGTTCCTGATTAAAAAACAACAGTTGTAAATGAAACATTGTGTCCTGTTTAACAAGTAAAGTTTGTGGAAATAATCCTTGCTTGGTTACACATACTCATTGACTGATTCTCTTTTAAGTGAGTTGGTATTAATTTTAAGGTAAATGTTTTCTGTTCTGGATGTTTAGGTAGACTTTTCTATTCCTTACTAAACCTTGGTGTGAAAAAAATGTGTTGTCAATTTTGTGAGAATAATGACTATGTTGTATTGTTAATTGAGGAGTATTAGAGGGAGTCTGTGATTCAGGGAGGAGTTATCAAAATGCTGTCTCATAAAAATCAAATCAACTCAGCTTCTGGATCAAGTGGGAAAGTTCACGTGTCCCTACAGTTCTTTGAATGTCCTGGCTTCAATCTTTACTACGGAAAAAGGTCTCTGCACTTCATCATGTGTTGGCATGTTCACCGAGAATCAGTATTCCTCTTCTGTATTATTACTTGATAGCTTTTTCATTAATCCTTCAAAAGTACTGGACTGCTTAATGGAGTCAGAATAAAAAGAATGCATTTTCAGAAAGTCTTCCGGTGTGTGATGTTTGCTTTCTGCGTTTCACTTAAGCGTTAATCAATTAACTGATTTTGATTCTAGTCACTTCTCGGGTTAGATCTCAGCAATACGTGGATGGATAATGTACTCTGCAAATTAGGTGTGAAACGGTTGGAGAAACGCACAAGCTGGTGCTATGCAGAGCCAAGTCAGGTTTGGCCTGGCTATTTTAGCTTGCATATGTTACCTTGTGAATGCAGGGCAGTCTGGCAACGCTAGCGCCGAGCTGGAGCTAATCAGCTGTCCTGGGTCTAAGTTGGTCCTGTAGAAAACTGCTCAGATGTTTGTTTTCTACCTATATGTTTGTATCAGTTTTGTTGCTTGAGCAGTCTATTATCTGGGCTATCCTCTTCCTGCTGTTGGAGGTGATGGAGAGGCGACTTGGTCTCTTGCTGCTCGTGTTGTAGCACATCTTTGCAATGCTAAGCCTCGTTTGTTGAATGTCACTGTTGCAGGTTTTGCAAGTGGAAGAGTCTGTAGGTCGATGGTTTCCTGAAGCATGTATTGTGAGGAGGTGGTAGTTCTGGGGCTGGTGGGAGGCTCGCGCTGATCCTCAACACCCAAAAGAGCATCACGAGGAGGTGAACACCCCAGCTAGCAGCAAACTCCTGCGGCTTCTGCCTGCTCCATCGTCCAGCCGCCAGATTCATTGCACAGCACCTAGTTGTTGAGGTGAAGGAGGAAGCAAGCAGGTTGTTTGGGAAGCTGCTTTTCATCCTTGGCTTTTCTTTAAACAGTTTAACTTTTAGTGGCTGCCACTTCAAAATTTTTGCATTCAGCTCAGTTTTGCTGTCAGCTGCAACTTTCATGATGCCTTAATAAAAGTGTGTGTGGGATTACTTTTTAAGTATTGCTTGGCTGTCCTGGAATGAAAGTTTTCTTCTAAACTTGTAAAATTATGAGTTGGTAGTAGTGAGCCACAGGCTGTCAAGTGCCACAATTTTGCTTACAAATAGCACTAGAGAGTATTTCAACAAGAATTTTTTTACCAACTACCTTTAAAGATTCTGCCTAAAAATTAAAGCTTATGGTTTATGATATTACATAGATAGTGAAGAACAATTAACTAGTGTTTCTTGTGTGTCATATTGTTTCAAAATTAGATTTATTATAGGCATATTATGGTAGGCAGCATTGTAACTCAGAGTGACTGTTCCCTGGAAGTGAATGTCTGCTGAAGATGTTCAGTGTGATTTGTCATGGAACTGAACTGGATGTAATTAATTGTTCATCAAAAGAAATCTGCTTATCTGCTATGCGAACAACGGAAAAAGAGCAAGTCATCAGAAGTGAAGGTACAGCTGCCTCCACTCTTCTGGTAAAGAATGCTCAACTCCTGAAAACCCAATCTTGGCAGATAGTAGATGCCAAGGATGGAGAGCTGGGGCTTGTGTAGTCTCCGCTTAGTTAAGCTCTTTCCCCGAAGTTCTTTTGCCCACTCTGAAATAATTTCATGGAATGTAACGTAGCCCTAGCATTCATCTGTTCAGCAGCCTGTAAGTTCTGCTCAAGCTGTGAGTTTGCACCCTCTGTTTGAGGGTGAGGTTGCTGGCTTTGGTGGTTTTTTTTTGGTTTTTTTTTTTTTTTTTTTAAATTATGAGCATTTTATATAATGATGTTCCTGTCATGCTTTTGGCCGTGAATCAGCAAAGCATTTATGTGCATGCTTTAATTGAAGCGTGGAGTTGTCTCGCTGTGCAAATGTTGAAGTCAGTGAGACTATTAATTAAAATTAAGTATCTGCCTAAGTGGTTTTTCTAAAAATGAGTTGCTTCATAACAGCTTTGGGCTATATTTGGGGAGGAGGGGTTTGTTTTTCTAAAACTTTGAAAAGAGGCTTATAATTCTGTCTGAATTGTATGATGATAAAACGTAGCAGCAATACCAGAGGGCAGAATGTTCATGGGATGGAGTGTGAACTTTCTGCCTCATAAGATGTTACCTAAGCTGCTATTTATTTATTTTTAAATAGAGAATAAAACTATTATGTTTTTTGTATTGCGCAGAGGGTGGTGTCAAGGAAAACATCAGGAAGAGTTACTGCTTAAGCTACCCCTGTAGTGGAAGCACAAAAGTTATAGGAAACAGTCAATTCATTATCTTGCTTACGGAGTGCCTGGTTACAACTCTGTTTTTCTTCCATCAAGTAAAACCTTGCATCAGTTAAAGTCAGTGCTTCTCAGCGTGAGACTTCTTAGCTAGTTGTGGTGTGTGTCATTTCTATTTTCTATCTGTAGTCGAAGGCATTAAAAGTATTTCCAGGGAATACTGAGCTGTGTGTTTTTTCCTGTACGTATTAGACAATTTACTATACAAATGTACTGTATGATTTACTTTACAAGATTATCTGGATTATTAATTCTTGCAGCACCTTGGTGAAGTAGCATACTTCTACCTCCGAAGTCTGGCTCTTTACCAGACTCACTTTATCATGCTAGCCTGTTACCTTTTTTTCAGATTTCTTTTAAAAAGAGACTACTTCTTACAAGCCCCAGTATTCCCCACCTGCAGCAAACCAATAAATTAATAGCGGAGGGAGGAAGTCACTGGGAACACAGAAAAGAGGAATGTGTTTCAAGCTGCTTGTACTGTCAGATTGGTGATTGCACCTCTGCTGTCTCTGCTTGCAACACTGATTTTTAAGATCTTTCAGACATGCCTTTTTGCAGGTATGTATATAAAGCACTGACCACATTCTTATGCAGAAAATGGTAAGAGACCTTAATGCACGTGATGTGAGCTTGGAAGAAGCATCATTTGCCTGAGGTCATACAGATATTTGAAGTCAGATGCAGAATTGGAGCTCAGGTGTTTTCTGACCAGAAGATGATACTTCTGAGGTGCTTCAGTGCAATGGATGTTGATACCCCATGCCGTTGGTTTTTTTTACTGCTGCAGTTCTTAGTCTTTATCACTTATCATTTTTCTGTTAGTAGTAGAAACTGAGACTCGTGCTTGCATGTGAATACAGTACAGATTCTTGCTGAAAATCAAATGGTTGTTTCTAAAAATGGGCTCAGAAGGTTCCTATTTTAAGTCATTAATTAATATTGTGGGGGGAGGGAGATGCATTTGTTTAATGTCAGTGCTAAAAGTTTCTGTAAAGCATTGTCACATGAACACAAAGTAAAATTTACATTGTTTGGGGGAAAAATACCAATGTTGCCATCTTTACTATGAGCACATCAGTTGCTCTTTATTGCTTTTTAAATTTGATTTCATTGTAGTGTGGCGAGCTTTTCAATAAACATAGTGGTTTCATTTATATAACACTAGAATTATTGTTAATGCACAGTTTCATACTGCGAATTACGTATGTAATATTGTGTCCGGTGGGATCCTGTATCAAAAAATTTGCATAGTTATAGTGCTAGTGACATCGTATCTCATACAAAGAACCTAGGGACCTGATACAATATCAGTAAAACTGTCTCATAGGTATGATTCAAACAGTTTTATTAGCAACATATGGGGTATGAAGGAGCCACAGAGGGTAGTTTTGAGTGTAAGGGTGCTGGCCTATCTTTTTCAGCCTGTAATTATATCAGTCCTCTTCTATGGCATTATTTGTTGCTGCTCTGGGATTGCTGAAAAATAACTACTAATATGGTGACACAAAGGATCAGAATAAATTATAATTGTTGACTTTACAAGAAATTCATTGGCAAAAAGGCTTACTATCCTAAGCTCAGATGTTCTTTCTAGTTCAGCTTCGGAGCTAAGCCACATATATGAAATAATATCTTTTTGGAAGTCTTAGGGTTTTCTGGCAACCTTACCCTGTTGTACTGGATGCTTTTGTGATATGACAGATACAAGGAAGAAACTTCTTTTGGCTACATTTTAGTTTTTAATCTTAAGCTAGGAGAGTGCATTTTCTTTAATTGATACTAGGATATTGAACTCTTGTTCCCCAAATGGAATACATTATAATTCGTCATCTTCAAATAAAGTGTTCATCATTTAAATGTTTCAACATTAAAAACTAGCAAAAATATAACTAGAAGCTTACAGTAGTGCTCTGTTTAGTTGTACTCCTTAAAATCATGATATATACCTAAATAATTTTTACATGTTGTAAAAATAATAGAAGTTTGGAAGTTTAATGTTTCTGCTAATTGTCTAACTGAAGAGCCACAGTGTATACATAGCTATTAGAGAAAAGTACTATTTGACTACTTCCCTGACAACTTAAGATGCTTGTGTTGTTAAAAACACTGGGCTGAGCAATGTCTCTTTGCAGAACAGCCTGTGTAGGGAATTAGGATGGTTACATAGACTTTACTCAGAATTACTTCTGAATTCTTTCACTCTGCATTGAGGTTCAGCATGGAAAAACTATAGAGTCTAGGGGACAGAACTGGTGAAGATTAGCAGCAGATCTATGAGGATGGGTCATCTGTGCCTCTGCAGTGCTGGGGCCTCTCTGCTGCTTCACTGATGTGGAAACATCTTCTCATCCTTTTTTCTCCATTCCATTTCCATTTTTCAGTGTAGATCCATACTACACTCGTAGAAATTTGATCTGGAAGGGATCCTGAGAATTGTTCATCTCTTGTCTTCAGGTAGGATGAAACTTGTTTGAATCATTCCTGACTTACTTAAATATACATTAAAAAAAAATTGGTAAAAGGACATAATTTGGAATTTAATTGCTAAACTTCTTTCTTAGGGCTCAAGCTCTCCATCAAAAGTGGCAGTTCAGTTAAGATACATTAAAATTCTAGTATTCGCTTGCAACACCTCCCAGAGCTCAGCGTTACTTGCTAAGATTTTCAAGTGTGTACTCTGCAAGCCATCAGTGAAAATACTGAAGCGTACTAGGCTGAGGCCAGATTCCTGCCTGTTTCCAGTGTTCTACTGTTCTCATAGCAATCTACTGGTTCTTACTCCACAGGATGAAAAAGTGCCCTGTAGATGTTCCTGCATCTTAGCAGTATAACCTAGATCATATTTTTTCATACTTTCTAGAATGTTGTATGAAAAAACCGCACTGAGGTCAAGATGCATTTCTTGTCAAAGGGGAAAATTAAGATTAGTTTTATGTGACTTTTTTTTTCTCCCCCTGACGAATCTTGACTAGCCAGTCCTCTAGTTGTGTACAAATAGATTGCTTAATCACTTGTTTTGGTAACCTGTTGGTGTGGAAGTAAGGATTACTTGTCTGTAATTCTCATTTTTCCATTTTTTTCTCTTTTGGAGTAAGTTTTGTTTCTGCTAGCACTTCATGTCTTTGGGAACTTTTCTGACTTCCATGAGCTTTTGAAGATAATTGCAGGTGATTCAGGAGCTCTTTCAACTATTTCCCTTAGTATTCAATAGCAAAAGACCTCAGACTTTGCCAGTTTGAATTTATGTTTTGAAAAATAGCCCCTCATTGTGTTTCTTCCCTATCTCTTTGAAAACTTGGATTGGAAACTGTCTCACAAGTTCATGGCTTTTCATAATCTCAAGTTGTTCTGTGAAGACTAAAGTAAAAAAAGTATTAAATCTTGCCATTTTGAGAAATAAGTAGAAACATGTAATCTAACTTCCAATCAAGAAGTGGACAGATAGCAACTTCTAGGTGCATAACCATCACAGTCTTCTGGTCTTTGTATCTAACACAGCTAGTCCTCTGGCTCCAAGGCAACCATCTACAGGGTGAAATGGTCATTTTCAGTGTGTCTCACAAAAAGTCAGCTTTTTCTATTAGACATCATTAAGCATAAAACTTGCACTGTTTTAATGTATTTTTTGCCTTTTTAGTGTAATTTTGCTTTTTACACACTTTATTATAGTGTTTTCTCCTTTCCCATATCATTTTTTTGTTTAGAATAGGAAGTTCACACCCACTTTGCTAAAGATGGTAAAGGAATGATTTCTGAACTATTAAGTAAAAAAATTATATAAACAGATCTGGACATCACATCACAGGGACCTGAGAGCTGTCCTAGGAGCCTCTAGAACCACTCATGTTAATTGTTGCATATCTTGTAAATGTGTTTATTTCAAAGTACTGGAAGACTTCCAAAAAGTTTCTGTATTTAAAAGGGCAAAAAGGATGTTGCAGTGGATTTAGCCCAGGACAAAATACAGTAAAGGTTAACTTGGACTTCCATCAGTGAAGGCTTAAAAGCTATAAAAAAAAAAATTAATGATGATCACTATGGTTTTGCGATAGAAGGCTTTGTGAGACAATGCTGATGTATTTTTTAATAGGATTGTGTGTCTGGCCTATATTGCTATATTAAACCAATTTACTTTAAAGCATTAAATCATTGCAACACAATATTTTTCTATAAAAACTTGGATTATGTGTAGCTGAGACACAGAAAAGGCTAAAAAAGCCCTGTTGATTAGAGTGTAACATTTGGGATGAGAAAGACCCACATCTAGCAGGTTGCCCACGTGTTTGTGGCCCAGTTGCACTTAATCAGCAGTTTTGTTGGTGATTTAATTTTTGGTGCTTTATTTTTCAGATGATGCAAAGAATGCGGGTGAAATATATCCACAGTTAGTCATGTAGTTCAGTCATCAAAATACAGTAAAACTGTAGTTGGTACAGAAAACTTAGGTTGGGAAACCCCATTTTGAGAATACGGGCGTGATACGAGGAGGGACAGGGAGAGCTGGGACAGTTTACCCTAGAGATGAGTAGGCTCAGGGGCATGAACTGAAATAGAGGAAATTCCGTTTAAACACAGATGTTTTTCACTGTGAGTGATCAAACGTTAGCACAAGTTACCCGGAGAGGCTGTGGAGTCTCCATCTATGGAGATACTCGGAACTTGACGTAGCCCTGGGGAACCTGCTGTGGTTGACCCTGGTTTGAGCAGAGGGTTGGGATGAGTTTGGACTCTGGAGGTCTGCTCCAACCTCATCCATCCCCTGATTCTGTGACTCGGGGTGGGGGCTTGCAGGTGTGATTATGTGTGGTGACTATAATGCCATGGCAAAAGGGCCAGTGCATTCTTTGCATATACAAAAGAGACCATGAAGTAGACAAACATGTAAAATCCTGACATTAACTTACACAGCACTGCAAGACTGCCATTAGTATACTGTCTTGAATTCTGGTGGGGTGAGCTGTTTCCCTGACATGCTTAGAATGGTAATGGTGGCCATCTTGTGTAGAGAGGACCTTTTAATGGCAGGTCAGGTTGATAGCATCTTGGAGGAGAGAAAGCGAGGCTGACCTGGCTCTTCCACTATAGGATTTGATCAAGTGTGAAGTAAATGAACCTAGCTACTCTTGATGATCAATGGGCACAGGTGATTGTGGAATCTGCTGTCTTTTGCCTTTAGCTCAAGTGCGGTCTTTTTTTTTTTTTGCAGGCAGGGCTAGAGTACGGAGAGTATTTGGGATAAGTATTTGGGATAAGTATTTGGGATAAGTATTTGGGATAAGTATTTGGGATAAGTATTTGGGATAAGTATTTATTTGGGTGATGTAGTATTGGGTGGTATTTTGATGAAGGGTCTTAGCCTAAAACAGTTGGGAAGTTAGACCAGATGAGCTCATATACTTTTTTATTTTCTCCCCCTAACTCTATTCAGATTTAAGAACACTTAAAATTGGGAAAATTGCACTTTATCATCTGTGCATTGGACTGAAGCAGATAGAACAGATGGGGAAAAGTACTGCTCGTCACTGAGATCCATAGACAAGATTTCCAAACTCCTTTGTTGAAGACATCTAAAGCAGCACAGCCTGGTACTTTACTGCTCCCAGTTTTGAATGCGGGTAATAATACTTCCGCTAAATATGATGTGTTTCTTAGATGAAAACGGAAAGTGTGTAGTTCCCTATTTGACAGGCAGAAAACATAAGAAACAGGAGTTAAGTGCTCATGGCCAATAATTCAGTGTAGAGTCGGGGTCCTGGGCTCCCTGCTCTTGCAGTATGTTGTCTCTCTTTGTGAGTCGCTGCGTCCGTGCAGAGTATCATCAATTCCAGAGCAGATTCATTAGTTCAGCTTCATCCTGCACTTCGTGGGGTGATACTCGTAATTGTTTGTGAAGGTGCTGCCTTTCAGAAGATCATTAATGGATCAAGTTAAAGAACTTTTCTTATTTCTCTGTGTGATGCTTGTTTGAGCAGACAGCGGGGACTCTACTGTAAGGACTTCAGCGTGTGCAATCTGGGGACTACCTTTCTTTATCTGTCTTGGTTGTGTGGTGGCACTAACTGGCTCCGTAAAGAAAAGGAGACGTGATTGCCTTTTGTGCCCAGGTCAACGGGTACAGACTGTTTGGTGCTAGTAGATGTCTATTAATGATATTTACTGTGCTTGCCTTGAAATGGTTGTACAGTTCACATTGTGCTTCCAGTGTATGGTAAGTCTGATAAGGTTACAAGTTTTGGGAATCAAAGGAATTTTTCCTTCAAGGCAAGATTAGCAACATGCTTGCTGACTTCTCTTTTTCTCCTTTTTAATCAAAACCTGGATTCACATGGTTGCAACAGAGGTGGGAAGTGTTAAGATCATGAATGAGGTATGTCTGTTAACAATTGTGCTCTACTTGTAATTCAAGTAGACCGGCTTCACATGGCTATACATGATACAGACCTAAGAGATGGGTGGGCCCTACAGCAAAATGGGAAGAGATGACCAAAAATGTTTGGCCATTCAGATACATATTTCCTATTTACCATCCCACCTTATCTGCCGCAAAAAATAAAAATATGTGGAATTCCACTGTACAGACTAATGGTAGTCAACGGTGAACTGAGGCTATATTTCATACTCTTGGTAGGGAAAATTAGTTTTCCTCACACTGAGAATTTAATAAATTTGATTGTATCCTCAAGTGTAAAAGACACTTATTTGTGCACTAAAAACATAATGAAAATCTGATAATTTTTTTGTGAATTTTACATGTAGTGGATATATCAGTCAGTATTTTAAGGGAGGGATCCCCCCTCCCCATGTCTCCTAACATTTAAACCAGCTGGGATTGCCTCTTTTAAGGGAACGCCTCATACTTCACCGTCACAGCTTCTGTGCATGTAAAACTGCTCTAAGAGTGGTCTGTTTAAGGAAGCAAGCCAGTGTGACAGCGTGTGTCAGTGCCATTCCTTCTCCTTTCCACCTTCTATTCCAGTAACCTCTGTGAACTCATCAGGCAACTTGTACTGGATTTGGCAGAGGAATAACAAGCTTAAAGGTTTTAAGCTCCTATGTGTTGCATTAAAATATGTGGTCAAGTAACAAAAAGACAATATTATGGGCTGCAATGAGGGAAGGGCTGCAGTGTAAGTTCTTATGAGATAGCAGAGAATTCAAGTATTTCCTAGACTGTGTTGCTTATATTGACACACATTTCTTCTGGTGCCCTAATTGATCTGTATATTCAACTCGGGCATCAGAACTGTGCTAGCACTGTAATTGTCTGTTGTAACATTATCGGAGGTCTCCATAGCGTGGAGATTGTTTGGACTTTTAGAGTCTGTTTATTCTAATGAAGTTTTTATTGGCTTGTTTGGTGCTTGTGATAGTCTTTTCTTCTCTCATCTTGCCATTGCCTTACAGTAGTTATTTTTATTCCCAGCATCTAGGTTTTTCAGGGAATTTTTATTTGTGAATTCTAGAAAGTGTCTTGTTAAGAAGCTGGTTTTCAGCTGCTTTTTATTGTAAAGATGCGGGCTTTTCTCTATCATTCTTCACTCAGTCTCTTTAATAATAATAATAATAAAAAAAGGAGTATTATAAAACTATCAGTTGAGTAGTTTACACTCTAGTGTATAAAAACAATTTTTGTTGTATTCCAAAATTTCATGGAGTGAAATCAATTAATGGTATGTCATTCTCAGTGTAACATAGGAAAGACTTACCTTATTTGATTATTTTCAGTGGCAGCCAGTGAGATAGCAAAGCCATAAGAAAAAGTTGTTGAAAAAGTAGAGTTTTGGAAAGCCTAGTTTGAGTAGTGCATTTTCCTTTAGGTATTGCCAAAGAGTGGGAATGTGGAAGAAGAGCTTTTGTGTACTACAGTATCTGCAATTTGTAGGTGGTATTACTGTCCATGATGGTTGGGGAAGGTATTATGCCCATAGCTTGGGCATGTAGGTGCGTCTCTCCCAGGCAGATGATGCACGTGAGATTGAGGAGAGAGGGGTTGAAGACTTAACTTATTACAGGAAATAACAGACTTTCGGTTATTCACATGAAATCAAATGCCAAGGACTATATATGTTTAAGTCATGAATTCATTTATGATTAATGTTTTAATTATTTGTCTGTGTCGTAAACTCTGCCACGTTTCAAATTTAATTATATTTGAGATACAGGAGTAAACAACAAACTCCAGGCCCTTCCCTTCTTCCACAAACTGCTTACAACCACCACGATGCTTTCTCAGTGGGGGGGTTTGCCAGACACTAAAGGCTTGTAACGCCTCTGAGGCTGCTTCTTGCACAGATGAGCAGGGCCCGCAGTAACCTCCTGAGATGGGCAGAGATGGGAGTCACATAAACTTAAAGTAGTGTTGTCTTCTGGTATGTATCAGCAGGTGGGAGAGGACAGGTAGCTCAGTCCCTATTCAGAGACGGGGAGAAACAGCCTCACGGAGGAAGAACGGCATCTCTGTCGCCTCTGATGCAATCCCCAAGTGAGTGAAGTCAATGTGACGGGCGTGGGGAGAGGGGAAGAAATACTAGTTCACACAAGTATTACGTTGTGTATTTTTTTTTTACCATAAACAGTAAAAATTGTCTATAATGTGAAGACAGAACTATGATTGACATTATACAAGATAAGATTTTCAAAAGTTTTTGAGAGTCTTTGCTAACAGCCATTTTCAGAAATGACTTAAACATTTAGGTACCCAAGTCTCATTGTAACTCCATGAGATTTTTCAGCTTCTCCTTTTGAAAATATGGGTCCGAGTTACTTAGGTATTTTTTTCTAAAATACTTTCATTGTGCTCAATTTCATCTGGTGTAGAGCATAGGGGAGGGATATGCACTGAAATATTGCTAGCACATGCAAAACAATAATCAGTCCAAGGGCAGATGGGTGTTTATTGGGGTGAGCGGAGATTAGCTGGAGACCACCAGTGCCACTCTGAGGTGACCACTCCCAGTTTCTCGTTTATTTGCATCAGGCATATACTGGGTAGGTAAGCACAAGCTGTCCATCTGTAACTTGTTTCAAGCTTCAGTGTTCAGTTAAGTGGCTCCATAAATGTTAGTGATTTCCACATGTAGGCTTTGATATGCAAGTGGTGTTGTTAAATGTAAAAGAAAATTTAGTGTGCATCTCAGCTGTTGGCTCCTTTGCTGCACTGTGGTGCTAGTAAAAATGCAAGACAGTATGCAGGTTGCAGAATTGTAAAGGTGACAATTGTGTCCTTGGCTACACAGGTCTAGAAGGACAAGTGCTTCCAAGCACTGTCCTTTCCTGTGGACTTCTCTCAACTACCTCTTCCCTACGCAAGCCCTTCCTACTGCACCTTCTGAGCATTCAGCTTGTTCCCATCCCCTCTGGAAAAGCGATGGGATGAAGCTGGAGTGCTGATGACCAGCTGGGTTGTGGGGTGCATCTGTGCACTGTATCTGATGCGTTTTTATTGTTTGAAGGCAAGTCCTGCTAACTTCATACATTTTTCTTGTGAGGTCAATTGCCCTTTTCACAAAGGACATGCAACTATGTTTTAAATTGAATGCATTTCACTTTTAACAAGGCCACTTTTCACAAGTAAAAGCCTAATGGAAGCCTAGCTGGTGAAGTAAGAATTTTTTGAAATTATTGGAGGCTTAAAAATGATGCAGCTTAATTTAAAACCAGGAAAAATTCCAAGTCTTCCTTTCCTCTTTTAGGGTGTTGTTGCTAAAAGCTTAAGGTTTTTTTCTCAATTATGAAAATGTAGTGCTTTAAAATCAGAGAGATATGTCTTAGCACAAAGCAAAACGATATCCTGTGTTCAAATGGTAGCAGCAATGAGTGCAGATAGTTTTGAATCATGTGGTTACTGCCGTGAAGGTGCTTCAGAGGCTGAAACTAGAACCCTTTCTAGCACTTCCATCTGCATACCTGTAATTCACATCATCTTTAAAAAGGACTTTACCACACGCTTGCAAAGCGCGGATTGAAAGCGTGTGTATCAAATGTCATGCTGCACTTTGGTCTGGAAGTGGCTGAGGTGTGGGGGAAGTTTGCTGTATTTTTTCAGAGAGGTGTAGCATGGGCTTTTCCCATGCAGAAGAAAAGGCAATTGCAGAACATGAATTGGTGCTTTGTATGTACTAATATATGTTTATACATAGGCTGATATGTTCTTTTATGGTTTTTCTTTTCCCCCCAACAACTTGAATTTGAATATTATCTACTGGAAATTTCACAGGATTCCGGTAAACAGTTAATAATTATTTTTAGGTGATTTCCAGTACGTAATCTCATTAACTCACTGTTTCAGCATACTTTGCAACAGTATCTTCTCATTTCTTTTTAATGAGACAAATCAGGGGGAGTTACTCAAATGTTTGCTAGGAAACAACAGCTGCATAGGTATTGGCTAGATCCTGCAAGTGTGCTGCCAGTTCATCTAAGCCAACGTGCTTGGTAGGACCCTGGTGTAGCCAGAATAGCTTTTGCAGAAGTAAAACTTAAAATACCAATTTTCTGTCTTTTGTACTTTGTTGTTTGTGGGTTTTGTTGGTTTTGTGTTTTAATTTTTCATGAATATGATATTCATATAGCAGGGCAATTCTAAGCATGTTTTAGATGTGTATGGGGCACAGTTACACACAATTTAAAAATCTCACTTAAGATGGACTCAAAGTATTCCAAATATGAACATAGATCTATAGATACATATATACATACACACACATCCCTTCACTTAAGGGATATTTAACTTTTACTGGCTTAGAGATCTTGTAACAGATAGGGATGCAGAGCTGTAGGAAGCAATATTCTTGCCGAGATCAGGGGGAGGCTTGTTTTGCTCTTTCGTTCATGAAACAGCAGCTGAAAAGGAAAGCCTACAACTTACAATAGTGGCTTGCTTACTTACAGCAAATATGCAGATTTCAGTGAGGTCAAAGGATTCACTAGGTAGGTTTCTAGGCACCATGAATCACTCAATAATCCTTCAATATAATTCTCATCACTTAAGTGATGAGAGTGAAAAACAGAAGTAGTGTCATTTTTGAGGGTGGACATACACAGCCTGTGCAGAACTCTTGACCCTGGCTAACCTGGGGTGTAAAAGTTTTGAAATAAAACCTGGATTTGCAGTGTGATAGCTTTGAAGCATTGAACGAGCTTGCTAGGCCAAGTGGTTCATCTCACTTAGAATGGAAACTAAAACCGCTCCTTGCACCTAGGAAGGAAGCCTAAAGAGGAAATAATGACTTAAAATACGCTTTTATCTTCTGTACTGAAAGAAGAGAATGTTTTTTTAAAACTTTCTATGCAGAAAAGCTGCATTTTGTGTCCTGTTACAAGTTTTTGGGCAATTTAATTATAGTCTTAAAAATGCATAAGTGATGGTACAGTTCTAAAAGCATTTGACAAAAGCTAATTGTGTGTTCTGTGGTCAGCAAAAACTTACTGCTTGGTGTTGCATGTTTTTATTCTGTAAGGCTATTGGCAGCTAAAAGGGTTATGTATTTCTATATCTTTTGTGAAACCGTAATGAAAATGAAGTTATTTTTGTGAAGCTTACTGTTTTGACAGTAAGAATGGCCCTTCGATCTCTGAAGGCTGCTGGATTCTCCATACAAGTTGAAAACATAGACGTTTTATGGCACAAGATGAATTGCTGGGATCCAAACATAAATTTTAGAAAGAAGAAGGAAAAAAAAAAAGAGTGAATGCTTGCATCCTTGAATTTCTTGAATTGCTGCAGGAAAGAAGAACCATATGGCATTTTGGTAACTTCTAATGCATTGGAAGAATATAGACTACAGGTGACTTGGACCAAATCCTGCAGACATCCTGTGTGCAGGAATATGACCTAATTTTAGTAAAATAGGACTTTGTTCAGCTTGCATTGTCCAGACAGCTGAAGACTTTACCTGAACTACCAGATTAAGTAGTTCTATATATTTAGTCATTGTGGAGGGAGAGCGGAGTCCAACACCACGGGCCCAAACCACAATCTTTAATTTTCTTTTTTCAATAGAAGAGGAGCATAGAGGGAGAAGAGTATTTTTGTGTTCCTTCTTTGAAAATGAAAACAAAGGAGACTGACATGCTTTTACTTTTTCAGTCAAGTGTCACTTGTCCTAAAGTTGTAATAAT
>VYZV01000159.1:34269-48979 GCA_013401275.1 Pandion haliaetus
CTCTATCATAGTTGGGTAAGTGACCTTAAGTGTCTTCTAGTTTGAGTAATTACACTTCACCTACTTTAAAATTTTCTCTACAGTGTCTGAGAAACAGGGTAATGGTAACCTTTATTTCTTTTGCTGGCTGTAGTCATGACAGCATGTTTTTGCAGGTTTTAGCTGTCATTTTTCTAAAGGTTTTGGAACCTCTTGGTGTTCAATGTGTAGGGGTGAAGGAGCCTTAAGTTGTTGGCTCAAAGTGTCAGCCCAGTTTAGGTCATCTTTTGTCTGTTCCATCAATGTAAAGTTCACTTTAAATTGACTTCTGGCATCTAGGGATTTTTCAGCTATAGAACAATAACACAAAAGCAGCAGTGAGAAAAAGGTGGCATGAGGAGATGCAGTTGAGGTGTGTTATATTTCAGCCACTGGATCAGTTCTTGTGGAGCAGAATTTAGAGAACCCATTCGTTGGCTCCCTTAAATTATCGTGTGTACTTTCTCCCTTTTTCCATGTAGGTTTGACTGTTGGCAGAAGTAATATGGGATCAGAACTTCATTTCATGTTTTTGGTCATAGATCAGAGAAAAACTATTTGTCATCAAACAACTAATAGAAATACTTACTATTATAGTTTTAACTACAATATATTCTATGCACTTTAGCACTATGAAATTTTTTTTAGTGAAAATACCAGGCAGCTCTGTGTCCTCCAAGATTCCCCCACCCTGCCCCAAAAGACCTGCTTTTTTTAATGCCATCAGTGCAAAAAGACATGGCTGATAAATTGTAAGTTAGTTTTGTTTTTAAATCAGTCATTAAGGTAGACGTTCCAGTAATATTGCAAAATCAAGTATTACTGTAAAAAGATACTGACTTGCGCATTTTTTGTTTTATAAAGCATCAATATTTTTGCCAAAAAACTGTCTCTGTGCTAAGTAACAAGTTAATGTGTCAGTGAACAATATGAAATTATTATTTGCCAGTCACATACAGTTTTGTAATTACTGTTTCTTTCTTAGCAACATCTTTCAGAAGCTGCAGTGACTATAAAGCAGTTTGATAACACCAGAAATGCTTCAGAGTGTATCAGCAAGTTGTTACATTGAAAGACTTCAAGAGGCAATACATTAGGCAAAAAGCAGTGACGATACCTGTAGAGAACACCATACGTGCCCTTAAGCAAAAGATAATAATTAGTGGCTTGTATTCCCATGCAGACTAGCCCAAGTGTTGATGTTTGTGAATTGAAAAGATCACAGTGATACCAACTCAAGCTCCAAGCTGCTGGAGTTGTTTATGCCCATTCAATTTTTAATGTACCTGTAAGATGTTTTGATCAGGGCATTTAGTCCGAAAGGATTTACATGCCATAATCATACCTCCAATGATTTCAATACAAAAGTAAGGGTAGCTCTTGAAAATACTTTAAGTGCTAAGTTCCACTTTAGTATTAATAATAAACAGTAAGAACATCTCTGAAAATATCTTCATGTTTTGTTGGCTTAATCTGATTCAGTTGCTTCAGTCATGTTTCTGGGATGATGGTCATTAAAAGTAGTGAAGTATCTGCTGTTAGGTAGCCTGCAGAGTGTGAAGTTACCCACAGCTTGTGGATACCTGCTTTGCTAATTAGTTCATACACATTCAGATCATGCATTTTGCACTTCAGTCAAAAGGATATATTTGACTAGAATTGACTTTCTTCGGCATTCTGGTACAGCGGGCGCCAGTGCTGTGGTTCCTCAAACCGCAGTTGTAAAAACGATGTGATTTAAATAATAATTTAAATAAAATAATTTGAATAAATGTACATAATAATTGCAAGTTTGCACGATAGATGTATTTTTGGTTAATTTGTACTGTGTTTTAGAGCACAGGTGTTGCATTTGTATAGACTCCTGACAGTTTAGACGTTTTGTTATTGCAGAAGTCTTGGTGTTTTGTTGCACGTGCCTGTAAATATGGAAAAAAATATGGTAAAAAAAATAGGTCTGTGCAGAGCCCCTCTGTGCCAAAGGCTCGCTGACCGGTGGGGATGTGGTGAGCTGGAGGGTGACCTTGTATTAGTTGAATTTGGAGGGAAGGGAGTAAAAGTATTTTTTTTGTTTAACTGGAAGCTGTTAATGTGAAATCTTACTATGGAAGCTCCTTGAGTTACCAGGTTTGGTGCTTAGAACAAACAAATTTCCATTGGGGGATGGGAGGAAACATGTAACACAATTCTTTTCATTCATTTTAGTGAATTAAAGTAAGTTACTAGGAAAAATGAGATCATGTGAGTATATATTACCTGAACCATATTTAAACCAATTTAAATCCAAGCTATCTCCACTGAATTTTAAGAGTGGGAGGAGTTTGTTAGTCACCGTGGGAGGCAAAATGTCAAAATGACTAATTATGCTGCTAGAGGACCGAGGCGATACGGTTAATTCCTCAGCAGCAGAACAGGTCTTTAAGAACTGTGGTAAGACTATCCCCAATATAAATATAGCTAATACTATTTTGGTATAATTGCGTTAGTTGTCATGGCACCATTTAAGAGATGACATCTCACCATTGCTTGCATGGGACAGCGCTGGCAGCTTTGTATGGGGAGTAAAAGTAAAGCAGCGTCATGTTTTGAACATGTAAATTCGTTGTGTGTTATATAAGAATATACAGTATTCCATGTGTGCCCAGTCCTGAGAGCTCCTGTGTGAGTGGGTGCAGCATTTTGCTTGAGGGAGGCTGGCAGAAGTAGGCCCGGTGTAATTTTTAAAATACAGCTCCTGTAATCAAAGACGTGAGCACTTTGATTACAAGCAGCCCCACTTCAGCCATGTGCCTTTCTGGACAGCAGCCTTTTCTTACAATATTTTAAGCCAACTGGCATTTAGCTTGTGTTCTGACAGGAAATTTTTAGATCACAGGAGATACTGTGTCATGCCTTGAAGCCTCCATCACAGTTTTTCAGTATATCTCCTCCTCTAGTAGTTTTTGAAAAGCTTTAATTGTGAACCATTAGTGCAAAAAGAGTTAATTTCACCTTAAATACTTCTCAAATGAGCATGTGAGCAGGAGCTTTCCTGCTGGACTTTCCTCTGCTCTTTACCTGTTTCTAGTGTCTGGTTCTTCAAGAGTAACTTTATTTTACCTGTGCTTTAAACAAACGTGCAGAATTCACGTCTTAGTTTTTTCGGGGGCTTCATTCCCTGTTTTCAAATATAGCTACTTATTTTCTGAACACTTAAATACAGCCAGGGCAATGGACTGATTTAATTCTGTCAAATGCAGTCTGATGTAACACCTTATATTTCTTAAGGAAAAAAAAAAAAAAAGATTTACTGATATTTAATGTAGGTGCTGCTGGAAATCCCATAGTTCGCTAGATTTGTTAAAACTGAAGCATCTCTGTAGGCAGAAATACTTCTGTTTACAGCAAAGATAATACAGGAAATTATCTGAAATATTCCAACAAAAGAATTGTCTTACTAATTTAGTTGAATTGGTGGTGTACAATCTCAGTAACCTTTAAGCAGAAATAAGTAAGTCCTACAAGTAAAGAAGTGCTATGGTTTACATATGCAAAATATAAATTGCACAAACACAGCTGATGCATTGAATAGCCTGAACAGCAGTCATGCTTGTCATGGTTCTGCAAGAAAATGGTGTTTCACAATTGCGAAATGTGAAGAAATGCATTTGGTGTAGATTCCCACCCGACAAACAGGGATTTTTTTTTTTTCTTCTGCAGGAGGTGAGCAGTTGCTGCACAGTGTTACTACTTCTGTGATAGTTGGTTCATCCCTTTGCTATGCAAATTTTAAGTATACAAGGATTTGGTACTTTTATTTAAGAAATATGCCTGCAGGCTGTATTGGTAGGCTTTAGGGAGATATCTGGTTTGGTGTGAAATAAATAGTTGTTAAAAGATCACATGAATTTACGTCTTAGAAGATGAAAAGTGACGCTGTGAGCATTTTGAGAGCACCCTCCTGTACCCGGCACACGAGCTTACCACTTGGTTTTGGTTTTTCAAAGAAAGCTTACCAACCTCACGATAAATCACAGAGCTGCAGGCTGGGGCGAGGAAGAGGAGGGCAGCAATGTGTCACCTTAAAAATGCAAAAATGAGGGCTTGAATTTCAGACACCCCCAGTCCCAACCTGTGGGGTTTGACCCTTGGAGTCAATGCTCACTGGTCCTGGTTGAGGGAGTAGTTGCTTTTGCTTAAACTTCTGTCTTTAGACCATTTGAGTGCATAGCTTTTAAAGAATGGATTTAAATGCCATAATTCAGGTTTATGTGCTAGTTGTAGGCATCCAAGTTTGCATATTTTGGGTGAAACAGGAGGAGAAAAAAATCTGAAAGCATTTGAGTGAGAAAACACTTTGGTACTTGCAGTTGGTGTTGAGGATTTGTCTTGCTAAAGAAAACAAAACGTTTACTTAAAAGCTATTTGCTGCCTAATATGGGACACATTTTAATGCATGGTTACAAAATATAATACCAATTTACTAAGATACAGGTTGTAAATTAGGTATTAGGTTAAGCCCAGCCCCTTTTTATTCTGTTACTATCAAAAATATTAATCAACTCCTCACTTCTGTAAGGAATTTGTTCTCGGTGCAGTTTTATTACCCTTTCTTTCTCTCATCCAGCAGCATCATTCTTTCTGTGGTGGTTTCTTTTCTGCTGCAGAGGAACAACATGTTTTGAAAACGTGTATGCTTTTCTAAGAATAGCTTTATCTTCGTTCATGTAACTGTGGTGAGGACTTTTATGCCTTAATGATCTAAACTAAATAAACTCGCTTGTTACCTTTCAGTAGAGACAGTTCAGACGACTACTACTTCTGACTTTAAAGTGTAAATCAGCGCAGAAGTTTAAATGCCTGAACTTGGTTTTTGTGCACACTCAGGTAATATCCACTGACATTAGTAATCTTGATGCTTGTCTGCATGAGAAAGTTGTTATACTGATTTAAATAGAGCTGATCAAATTAAATTGCAGCTCTCCAGGTGAGCAGGCAGCAGCCTGCCTTGTGTGCCTCCTTGTCTCTCCTTTTCATACCTCCCCAAAGTGTGCTCCCTCATCTTAAATTTGTCATTTTTAATTCTGTCCTTTTTGTTTTCATTGAGAGGTATTAGTAAAGATAAATCTTAGCTTTCGTAGCATTAACATTAGCTTGTATCATATTTGTTGCCTAGCTGAACTAAACACTGCCTTTTTTTTTTTTGTTTTCTTTCTTTCCCCACCCTGTCACACTTTGTTTGAAAGAGCTAGTCTGCCTAGAACTTGGTGTGGGGTTTCCAGTGAGGAAAAAATCATGGATAGATGTATATTTTCAAAAGTTTGATTTTTATGCTCTCTGTCTTTCCTGATTGTGGCTGCGCAATCACCCAAACCGTGCGGAGGTACGTATAAGGACCTGTTTCTGGTGCTGGTGGTGTTGCCTGGAGGAGGTATGGCTGCCAACCATAGCCATCGCTTCTCAGGTAGCCTGAACCGTGGCCTCACGTGGCTGCTCGATAATGGCAATTGGGCATGGAAACCATTAAAATCACTTAGTCGTAGTTCTTTTGATGATACCAGTGTCAGAATAAACAGTGCACTTTGTAACTGTTAGCAGCAGATTAAAAAAAAATCCCAGTGTAATACCCATCAGGTGTATGTGGTGTAGCTTCAAGGGGAATATGGTGTGTGGGCATGTGAAGTGTGATGGGGGGGTGTGTGCCTGAATTTGGTTTGATGTGCCTTTTCCTCACAAATTTGTAACTATTTTTTTCTTCACGTTTCATCTAGAAGCAGACAAATCAAGAACAAAATCAAATATTTTGTGGGAAGCGTATGGAGGAGTCCTCCTAGGCCTGTTTTCATTATGTTTTAAAGCCCTCTGGACAGACTTCTGAAAAGCAGGAGATCTGGCAGGCTCCGGGATGGGGAAGAGCGAGGTGCCTGGCTGCTCTTCCTGGGCATAATGGCAGCCTCCTTTGATCCGATGGAGAATTTTATTATCTAATTTGTTTACAACAGTTCTTCTAAAGTCATCAGCTGGTCAGATATGCTCTTCCACAGCTTTATTTTAAAACTAACTAAATAAAAATAATAATTTTATTGAAGTGGAAACACATCACCAAACAGCATGAATTGAACCTACCTGTATATCCTGGCCAGTCAGGATCTGATTTACTGCATTTTTCTGTTACCAAAAAAAGCAGTATTTTTATTATTTGTTAAGAGAGGAAGAGCAGAAAATGGTATCTTATATAAAAGCTGTCTGTCTGCATCATGGACCATACATGTGTGAGAACGGATGCTTTTTGCCGTTGGTTTTCTAGTTACGGCTTTTTCTTTAGCATTTACATACCCAATTCGCGTGCCTGTCTTCAGATTTTATCTATTCTGACAAAGACTACACAGATAACTGCTAAAATAGAAGTTAGCAGGAAATTTGGGGGTCTTTTTTGTTTCTGAACCTGACCAAATTGTTATACTTCATTTATATATTCTGGTTCTCTTAGGTAGTGATTTCCTCCTCTATGTAAGTAATGCTATTAACAGCAACAGTGCTTTGAACTGTCATTTCATACCACTTGAAGTTAATTACTAGAAAACCAGGGTTTTCTTTTTTGTATTAACTAGTTTCATACAAAGTATATCTCTTCACTGAGGATGTCACTGTGAGGTAGGAATAACTACAGTAAACTGAAGAACAGAGCAATTGAACCTTTGATCATGTGAAAATGTAAGCATGTGTTGAACTTTACACATGAGCATTCCCACTGGCTGTACAGGGCTTAGGCAGTTGTATTTCAAGGGTTCGTGGCTTGATAGAGATTTGAGAAGTCCTTAGCAGGCTCGACAATAAAACCCAGATATCCTATCAAGCCAGGGTGCTTTAAGTCTTTGCTCAGACTGCCTAGTAGGCACAGAACGAGGGAGATAATATATTTTTAGCTTTTAAATTCAAAGAAACCTTTAAATTAAAGGAATTCTTGATAATTTAAAATGCTCTGTTCTTGTGGTGTTTGCACTGGATGATGAGGAATGGTGTGATTCTGATTTTTCTTTTGGACTGGAGACAAAAAACCTATCCCATTTACTTTACATTGTTGCAGTTTGAAGCATCAAATGATGTAGTTTATATTTACTGTTCTCAGTAGTTTTTCCAAAATCATAAGAAAAACAGGCCTCTTGTTCTGCTCGCAATGCTACAGGATGACACACGTAGCAGCACTGATGTAGCAGGAGGTTGCTTTCAAAATAATTAGAGAGGATGATCTGATTTTTGTGATTTAATAATTCACTATCTGCAAAGTCATATAGATTTGTGTGAGGCTTTTTTTTTCCTGCTGTTGGAGGCAATGAAATGCAAAACTTGAAATAGTTGTTAGATTTTTAAGTAAAAGAGAAAATAAGGGTCACAACTCAAGAAAGGAGTACTCTATAGTGTGAAAGAACATGGGATCATAGGATAATTCAGCTTGCAAGGAATTTTTGGAGGCTGTCTATTCCTGCCTCCTCAAAGCAGAGTTGGCAATGAGCCTATGATACCTGTTTCCAATGGAGTATATAATTATGGAATACTTGAGTATTACATGATCTTTCTCTGTAGTGTCTGCATTTAATCTAGTGCAATTTACTAGTTTACATTGAGGGCCATAACTCACAAGGCTGTCATTTATATTCCTTTACATTATAAAATGTGCTCTACAAAAGACTTCAGCTGATTTTTCTCAAGATTTGGATTCTGTGCAACCAGAAGTCAGGCCAGTACTCCCAAGTGTAGCATTATCTTCTCGGACTATGTTTTGGGATTATATGTAAAATACCTAAGTATTTATATTTTTCCTTGGTGCCAACAGTGCCTTCACTGTAGGCATATTTTTTTTTTCTGCAAAGATTTAGTAAGTTTAGTAGTTACTATGGAATACTTACAAGTGTATCCCCTCTGAAAAGAATTGAGAGAGGTTGGTTTTTTTTCTATTGGCATTTGAAAAGCAGAAAAAAGTGACTACTACAACAGAATTTTATTAATGAATGATTTACACTGGTTCCAGCTGTGACCATGTGATTAGTCCTTCACTAAGCAACAATGGGTATTTTCTTTCTGCTTTTATTTGATTTCCAAGAATGTGTCATCTGTTACATAAACTGCTGCCAGTATACCCCGTGTAAACTGGTATTTTTTATTTCCCTGAAGCATAAGATGAATACCCACCCATATCCGTCTGGAAATACTGTTTTAAATGAATTGGGAATTTTATTGACTATATCTGATTCAGTATGCCAAAGTCATAAAACTTAAAATATTTATTAAACGCACTAGACTAGGATGCCTTGTTCCCTGGTAGTGCAAAAGATAGATTATTTTCACTTTTACATTTCTATCTTAATATTTTATTACAGCAATACAATGTGTTATAGAGGTGGACAAGCCTGCAGATTGAAATGTGGATAGTCCAGATTGTTCCTTTCCCTCGACCATATGGTGTAGTTCTAAAAGCCTTTTGTATGCTGTCTGTTCAGTTAATTGTAAACTCGGTCTTTAACGTACCTTAAAAACGGGATCTATGTGAACTAAAAGTCAGTATGTCCTCTGGTAAGTAAAGTTTGCTAAAATATATCTAAATTCACAGTCCTGGTCTCTTGGTAGATTTTCATTCTGGGTGAATTTGACAGTCTTTCACTGTTTCTTGGTAACGAATGTGAGTATGTGTGAGTGGAAGGACAGGTTTTTCCATTTCCTCCTCGGGAAGGGGGGGAGATTTGAGCATATAATGAACATTTCATAATATTTTTGCTTGGCAGACAGCTCTGCCAGTGGGTGATGTGCAGGAACATCGAAGATTTCTGACAGATGGATGGTAGGACTGCTAATACACCTACACGCGTTTCAGCGTCTGATGTTGCCGGTGTTTCTCTGAAGCCCGAGAAGCTGGTGCTCACACTTTGGTCTGATGTTGCCCGGTGCGGGGCTTTAGAAGAGAAAACAAAGTCTTGCTCTGGATTTTCATATGCCACAGAGGGTAATTTATAATAGTCCTCACAAAGCGAAGCATTTATTATGGAGGCAAACTTTTTTTTATGTAATACGGGAGTTAAAAATTAATTATTAGAGTTTCAGAAGCAATTTTTATTTTCTGTTGTCTTACCGTAAGAAGCTATTTGGCAAAAGTGAGTGTTTGCAATGAAGATAGGGTTGATATATCTAAAGAAGAAAACATAAAAGAGTATAGGAGTCTTACTGAAACTGATTTTCTCTGGGTCCCAACCTGTTTTTAAGCACTGGAGAGAATATGCTCATTAGCGGCAATTTCCCTGGTAGGCAAGGCTCACATCAATCTTGGCTTTGGAGATAAAAATTCACTAAAAAAAAAAAAAAAAAAAANGCCAAAACATTGGGAATCAAGCAAGAAGTAAATGACAGTAGTGGAGAGTGAGATTATTGTGCTGTGAGAGGCCTCTCATAATGAAACTTACTGATCTGTACTGCATATCCGAAATTTTCAAAGGATTTCAAATATTTCTTCTATCACTAGCTGAATGCAAAGGAATGGGTAACCTTAAGGGATATTATAAAGGAAAAAAAAACTTTTTTTGCCTGCAGAGATTAAATATGAAGTAACTCTTGGCCTTTGTTACGCATGCAGAAATGGAGAGAGCTTCAGCAAGTCTTCTCAGAATGGAAACAAATAGTAACCGATAGCGCATCTATTTCTTCCCATTAGATAGTATGCTCATTGTGAAATAATGTAAAAGTCATGGATTTAAATAGTGTGATGGTAACTAAACAGCAAAAAGCTGTTGGAGGACCATAATTTTCCTTATGCTGGCTTTTTGTACTCCTAAGCATATGTGCTAAAATATTTTGCTTAGTAGGTTCTTCTGAAACTTCACCTTTGTGGAATGATGAAAAAGGAGTAGTCTGGGTTTGTGTGCTGCAGAAGCAGATATGGATCCTGCTCGGCTGAATTATGATCGGGGGATGCTGTGTACACTGACCAGTGTATACCATGAAACAAGCAGCATCTTACTTCCATTCTATACTTTTTGGCTGTAGCGTGAAATCAGTGGGAGCAAGAAAGTATCTGTGGGCAGAACTTTTGCTTCTTGCAATCCAAGTAGCTCAGAAGCTTTGAAACGCAAGAAACCACATGTAATGCTTGAAGAATCCAGCTGTAATTTTGAGAGCTGAAAGAGAAAAAGTGACTGAACGTTTGTTGCAGCTTCCATATGATGAGAGCAGTTCTCAAAGCCTGCGAGTTGCCACTTGTGGAGAGTATATGAATAACAAAGCTACCTGTTTTTACTGTACACTGGCAAATGTAGGCTCACTTTGTTAGAGCAAGCGTTACAAACAAGATGTGCCAATGTGTATAGTTTTTTTTAAAAAAAATCTTAATTTATCTTTTCATGCTGATTCCAAAATAAGAGAAATAAAAAGTCACAGAAAATCACTTCAACAAAAATGTAACAATCCTTTTGTCAAAAAAATCTTTATTTAATGTACTTGTATTTTAATAGCTGCTTCTTTAATTTGAGTGGTGCGCATGTCCGTTCAGAAACAGTTATTAACGATGCCAGCTTAGTTTGTAAAATAGCAGAGTTGGGGCCTGCCACTTTTATAGAATTACAGATTTGTTAGATTTGTGAAAACACACAAAATTCTTTGGCTGATTTTGAGGATTGCAGCTTTTTCAGCAAGTCGCTTCACAAAGAAAAAAATTAACATTTTTAAAAATGAGGCTGGACTCTCATGGTTCTTGGACTAATTGAAAGCATTGTTGAAGTAGTTTTACCTGTATGGGACAGTCTGGTTTGTAGTGGTACAGAGTCATTCGTAGATGTGCAAGATATATTTGGGGTCTCAACTGGTAGTGCTCACAGAAGACGATGTGGACAGAAGGTAGGAGAAGGTGTGTAGAAGACCAAAGTTTGAAACAGGCTTAGAGGAGCATGTACAGAAGAGGTGTAGAAGAGTGTTAGTAGACTTAAAGTATTCATGAGCGGCTGGAAAGGAGAGAAAAAGAACAGAACACTGGGGAGATTGGAAAGAGCATATGGAGTAGAATTGATAAAAAAAATGGATGACTCTGGCAACATGTTAAAAGCTGTTCCTTTTTTCTGATGGGAAGTTGAGATTTACCAAGCAAGTCTAATGAAAATGAGAAGAATGGGATGAAATGAGCCTTGAATCTAAGAGCGGGGGGGNGGTGGGGTGGGGGGTGCGGGGGTGGAAATTCAGAGGTGAAGAGGAAAACTTTGGAGTTGATGTGGTAAGGTGGAGCAGGAAGAAATAGATTGTTTGTAAAGGCGTTTGAGATAATTTGAGTAGGGAAGAATTGACAGCCAGAGAAGTGAGATTGGTGATAAGGCAAGGAAAATACGGCAAGGAAGTCATGAAGCTTCGCTTCTGGAACAGCGAAGAAAAGACTGTATTGAAACTGGAGATTTCCTCATGAGGAGTGAAGCATGATGGGGAGAGAGAAGAACATTTGAGTTTGCAGACTTACTAGATAGGAGATGTGGTAGACTTGTCCACACGTAGGAAAAAGTTGGAATTGAGGGTAGTTTGAGACAGGAAGATTTGATACGCTTCCCATCAAGGTAGTAGTCGATATGCTGTAAGTCTATTGTTTATAGATTTTATTGCATCATTGAAAAAGTTTAAAGAAATAAAAAAGATGTTGTAGGACTAAGGTAAGTACAACAGGAAATAATTAGAAAAGAAAGTGAAATAATTAGAAAAGAAGGTAAAAGAATAGGAAACAAAATAGAAGATGTTAAGAAACGTAAATGAAAAGAGGAAGTCAGGGATTCAGTCATAGGAGAAACACTTCATATGGTTTCAAGAAGTGTGGATTTTCCTTTTGAAGATGGAATTCATCAGCTAACCAGATGAAGAATGATATTAATAGAGGACACAAAATTTTGTCTCATTTTCAGTTAAAAGAAAAAAAAGAAATGAAAGTACAATCTGGGTAAAATATGTATTTGTCTGTATTTTCTTACAGGGACTCATGCTAATGAAAAATTAAATTGTTGTTCAGAACTTTTTTTCACATGTAGCAAAATGTCAAGTAAATTCCTGCTGGTTTAAAAGAGAACGTGCATTGTGGTGGCTGGAAGTAGGCACATAGGAGTCATTGCTCCTTTCTTCTGCCCTTGGCTTTACCGTAAAACTACTATTAGAAAATTGTGCAAATCACAATTTTTAATTCAAATTTTCTCGTCTGTAAAGTAGAGATAACGATACCGACGTACCTCACAGGAGTGTTGTGAGGTTTAATTAATGTTTGTTAAGCATTTCAGCATTTTTTGATGAAAGGAGATAAATGAATATTCTTGGTTTTAATAATGGAAAAACACCAGACAGAAGATGCAGTACCATTTTGGGGTTGGAGGGAGAAGGTAGAACAGTTAAATGTTGTTGTTTAAAGCATATTTAAACAAAACAATTGAAAATGTGTGGTTAGAAGTTATATAATTACTAGATTTATTTATCGAATCCAAGCATTTTCTTACAATTAACTTGTAATTTGAACATGTACATAGGTCTAGTGTTTTGTTTCATCTTAAGATAGTTTAGGACTCCTTTGACTTTGAAAAGTTGAATAAATCATCTACATTCCCTTTTTGCCTATATTATAAGGTAAATTCTTTATAGTCTACCTATATATACAAAACCAAACCAAGTATTTCTCTGTCATCAAACACTGCATCAAGGTTTCTGGAAGGGCTGAAGTGCCGTATCTAGAGGTCATGGACTTTGGAATAACAAGTCAGTAGGCAACAATGATAGTAACAGATGCATGAAATTCTGTGTATGTATAGAATATGTGTCTACAGTGTAATTTAAGCAACCCAGTAATAACGGTCAGGAGAAAATTTTTGAGAAAATTGTTGACAAAAGTTATCAAGTGAACTAGTGTTGAGTGATAAGGAAATCAGTGGGGTGATTAGCCTTGCTAAACCTTGTTTTTGAAGCTTTTTTCCTATTCAGAAAGGAAATAGTCAAAGGAAATGCTGTGTATATTCGCCAGCAAGTTTCTTGGAATCAACTGTGCCTGTAGATGCAAACTTTTACAAATGTAGTGGTGTGTCAGCAACATCCCAGATGTCATTATAAATGTCACCAGTATGTAAGTGGTATTTGTAAATAAGCACAAACATGTGAAATAGTCTATGTTTGTTAGTCAACTGTTACACACCTTCAGTATGCTAAAACCTAGTGCTTGGTTTAGTAGCTCCCATGAGTTGAATGTACACTAAATATTAAGTGGTGTTACACAGCTTGAAAAGAAAAACTGCTTTAAAGAAAAAAGCAGACTTTTTTTCAAAGTCATTCTGTTAATGCCAAAGAAAATGCTTCCATGAGTGTTAAGAAACCAACTGTCTATAGACTCTAGGAAAAACCATTTATGGATGTCTTGTCCATACTCATTCAGAGCTTCAGTGGGACGGTAGAGTGCTGCAGCTCTGAAGAGTAGCTTGAATCATCTTGCATAAATATTGCCCTCTCCAAGGATATTGGCATGCAAAACAGATTTTCGTCGTAGTGCATTTTGAATGCACCTCGCAAATGGATACTTAACCACTTTGAACAGAGTTTGGATTAGGTTCTCTTCAGCAGAAGCAAACTAATGCATGATCAATGCAGGTAGGTGGAAATAACTCCTTTTCTCTTCCCAAAGCATTTGTTTGGTACTGCTTAATTTGGGTACCCTGTCTGCATTGGTTTTCCACTGTATGTATTTGCTGGAGGCAACTTACTCCTTCCCTCCCCGCCCCTTCCCCTCTCTCATAATTAAATTTTAATTATATCTCCAGTATTCAAATTTGGAGAATGAAGTATCGTCCAGAGCTATATTTGCTTTAAATGTAGAGCTAGACCAGTTTTATATGGCACCTTCAAGCATCTACAGCTAACTGATCTTTGTGGGACCAGCCTCTGCTTAAACAGTGATGGGAAGATAGGATCTGAAAAGATTCAGAAAGATCTGAATCATTTACTCTGTAATAAGATAAGACCCATGTAACACCTCTCTTAGATTCAGATCCATTTTACGAAAGTGATTTTTGAAAATCTCAAAATAAATAGATAACTGAAGATAGGTTTAATGTTAACCTCCAGAAGCAAAGCACTTGTTTGCCTGCTTTTTCTAAAAATAGCCCAGTACAGTGGTGTCCAGAGCCACAGCAAAAATGCAGCATCTTTATTTTCTGCTGTGACTGATGAGTAAGGATGCACTAACTTCCCTGGATCATAGAGTAACTTCCAATATACCACCAATAAAATCCCCTTGGATAAAGCAAACTTCTGGTGCTTAAATTTTCTTGGCTTGAATTTTTGCAGACTTCTAAGACTTCATTGCTCAGCAGAGTGTATTTGTTACATGACTGGAAGAAGGTGGAGCTGTTAAGGGTAGAAGTTTCTGAAGGTGAAAACAGTTCACAGTTTCCCTTTTTCTTTTGTCATTTGGAAGGCAACACTAAGCAACTTCTTTCACACTACCTGAATTCACTGAAATTCTAGCAAAGACAGAAACAATTAAAAATTGCATTTTTTTTTCCATTTTAAAACTTTAATTTATATAAATGATTCTACTTCAACTTAACAGTTTCTGTTGCGTGGCTTGGTTAATAGGCAAGAAGATTTCCTCGCCCTACTGTTTGGTGTGTTTGGGTTGAAAGTCTTCACAGCAAAAGGGTTCACGGCTTTCATCTAGAGCAACAGCGAA
>VYZV01000159.1:50239-63251 GCA_013401275.1 Pandion haliaetus
AAACATCAACTCAGAACCTAAACTTGTTTACAAAATAACCAAGATAACCTTCCAAAACAGATTGTTTTGAGATGCTTGTATATCGCTTTTATTCATGAAAAAAAAAAAAAAAATTCCTGAAATGCTCACCATTTCAATTGACAGATGATAACAGACATCTTTATTTAACTCATGTCAGTATTTCTCAGCTTTCTGTGATGGTGTATCCATAGATACTTCCCAGTGGAGGAGGTAGACCCCTTAACTTTCTCATACGTGCAAAGTAAAATAAAATAGATGAATATGCTTTTCTTCGTTGCTTTAAGCAAATCCTTGCAAGTATTTTGCAGGCTCTGCAGACAGCAGAATGGGAACAAGTGACTTAACTCCTTAGATTTGCTATTCTTGGGTCAGCGGAGATGTTGGGAAAAACTTGCAGTGAGCTGTCAGAAAGGACTTTGGCCACACTCCGGAGCATTTAACATTGCTATAGCCCTTTCAGAGGGTTTAGTCAAAACTTTACAGGGAAGTTATATACAGGAAACATGATGCTGCACTGCTAAATCAAGCTGGCAACTCTCATTGTGCTAGATTTATAAATTGTTGTGGATAACATATCTTCCGTATATCAAATTGGAAATAGGATGTAAATATTCTTAAAATGTAAAAATATGTTTAGCACTGTATAAAGTCCTCATTCAAGGCTGCACGGTGTTCACTGTTGAATCTGAGAGCTTTCGAGCAGTTTCTGAAAGAGATACCATGATGCTGACTGGACAGAAGTTAATGACATTTCTGTTCTGATAGATTCATAGTTTTTGGTCTTCCACTTGCCTAACTCTTGTCTTCTCAGGAGAGAGCTGAGCCATTGCTTCATACTATTTCAGCTATTGACTCCTAGTACTTATTAGTTAAAATTAGGGACTTTTTTTGTGCAGGTAACTTTGCAACCTTGAAGTTACATTATGAATCACAAGACCGTCATATCCAAACTGCTGTAGAGATCTAATACTTAAATGTTGCTTCTTGCAAACAAATGAAAATGATGATTTATTCGCTTCACCTGGTGAAGGTTTTCATAGCTTGGCAAAATCCTCATGATTGGCATTTTAAATTGCTTGTGTTGTGGGTCTTTAGGTGAATACCATGGCAGATAAATTTGGCATCCCTTTTGAAGTCCATTTTCCATCGTGACTGAATTTCATTTTGAAGTAACCTTACTGGCATGCGTTGTGAAGTTCACAAACTGTCCCTCGGTAATACTTCTCCGTGTGGGACTCCTCCTGGTTTTCACAGTTGAACTTGATTTGACAGTAGATCTCATCCCATCCTTTTTGTTGACTCAAGGTGTGACTGAAGATGCAGATCCTTTCATCACATATTCAAATGGATAGTTTCTGACTGCAAAATAAGTCTGGCTTGTGCCCACTCAAAAGTTGCTGCCAAACATCTCAGGCTATACCAAGCCTAATGTTTAAATTAACTCTTGCAATTCTGGCTTTTGTACAAGAGGAGTGTTTTAAGTGCTAAATCCCAAATTTCCATGATACAAGAATGATTTGCTGTTCATCATTTAGGGTTTTACTACTTCAGATTTGCTGTAGTAAACAAACCAACTTTTTGATGCAGGGTGATTCTATTATCTCACGGAGCAACTAATGATGGCTTCTAACAAGTGTTTTGTCTTTTAATCAATTAGGTAATATGAACTATAGACTTAAGTCTTTCAAATAAAATTAGTTAAAATATTTGCAAGTCTTTTTTTTCAAGTGTGTATATATATGTTCTTAAACTGGCTACAAATGCAGGTTGTAATGCTTGCCTTTCTTTACAGAAACTGGTCTGAAGCCCAGAATGTGTGGAACACATTTCTCATCATATTCCTAATAAATCGGAGGAATTTCAAAATGCCAGCCCATTATTACCAGACTGGTGCTTTTTCTATTATAGGGAACTAGCAACTAATATGTCTCCTGTCAAGTTTAAAAATAGCGCTACATCTCCCATTACCACACCTATTAGTTCCCTATCCACATGGAGATATTCTAAGTTGAGTATCGTTCATCTGTTTAAACCTAACGTAAGCCTTCAAGATCATCACTATTATCAAATTTATAGTAATAGGTACAGTACTGGAAAAGATGAGTCTTGTAAACTGTCTTGAGCCTTCAAGCACTGTAAACACAGTCCAAATATGTTGGATAAAACCAACATACCGCTAAACAACATTATCAATCTGTGTTTAAGTTATCATTATTCCAGGCTTTTGAATTACATGACAAATGGGAGCTCATAATTAACTGTTAAATCAGAGTAACTAGTTTTCTATCAAATACAATTGCTGACCTTGCATTTTCAGGTTATACTCTCGTGTTAGATCTGTACTAACTTTTTTTCCCCCAAAAAACCCCATTACTGGCTGAAGAGCTAGCCAAGATAACGTTAGAACTTTTTGTGAAGATAGTTGATTGTTTAATATCTACTGCTCTGCAGAATACTCATGTCAACTTCTGTAGATCTGTGGGACCATTAAAGGGAGGAGGCAGAGGAACAAGCTCTGCGGAAGAGTAATCCAGTTTGCTGGCGATGGGTGGTCGTGGACGTAGTTGTTTCGTTGGCAGAGCATGGCCCTAGTTCTCCATCACACCTCTTCTTTGTCTTTTCCCCTTTGGCTTAGAAATCAAGAAACCTTTCTCCTAATTAAATATTAAAAATACTTAATTTTGCCTTTGTTAATCTGAACTCACAAAAATAGTTTACAGACTATTTAGTGTCCCTGACACCCTATTCTGAGTAGTACTTAGTCCCATGTATACCACTTAGTAGGTCAATTAGAGACATACAAACCAAGTTGTGTATTGTAATTGCTATTCACAACGTACTGGGAATCAGGAGATCAGTCAGTGAAATGTCCCTGAAAAAATGTCTTTTGAGTGCTGTGCTCCAAAGGGGGATGGATGTATGCTTCCCTACTGAGGTAGTGTTGGCTGTGTGTGGTTTTGAGTTAACCATAAATGTGATACACAGATGTTTTTCTCCAGTGGAAAAAAATAAATTGCGGTAATTTACTTTATTCAGTATAGATTAAGATCTTCAAAGATGTTGACTGAGGATGGCTAGAAGTATAGATGCAAAGTATTTATGACAGTCTTTGACTATGTCAGGAAAGAAGGTGAAAAGAAAATTCTAAAGATTTTTTTTTTTTCTTTTCTATAGCTGAAAAAACCCAAATTTAATTTACAGCAAGAAATGTAGAAGGTCATTAGTGCCTTTGCCTAGATAAAATAATAGAACAATTTAAATACTGAGTTTTAAAATGTGTACTCTGCATATGCATTAACAACTTTTTCATAGGGATTTATAACAATATTGTTTAGTTAGCACGCACAGGGTAATGTGCAGATTTTACAGCATGTTACTTTCTAAATATGTAAACTCCAAAAGGAGCCATTACTGTCTCTTGTGTCAGGGTAGCTCTGGATTAATAGCTGTGGGATATCTTTAAACTGTAGCTTTCAATTCCTGCTGTTGCATTTCAGGGTTGAAAGCACAGATGTAAGGACTGAACTTGGTGATCCTCGTAGTTTGCTTTTTAGTTAAGATCAAAACAGTTCTTTAAAAACTCTATTGTTTGCAATTCTAATTGCATCATCTCAAGCTCTGCTGTGCTGCTTCTCACCTATATGGGATGCGTGCCTGCCCCATGCTCTGATGTGCGAGCCTTTTGAGGAAAGTAATTCTGAGAATAAGAAAAAAAAAATTAATAATTGTGTAAAATGTATTACAAGTAGCTGACTTTTTAATATATGTGTCTTTGCAGTAATCTTAAAATAGTCCATAGACAAGTAACTTAGTAGTCCTTTAAGCAAGTACTTCAAAGAAGTATCATAAATAAGTCTTACACGAAAAGGGACTTTGAGGCAGAGTTCCCAGATGGGGACTCCTTACCTGAGACCACTGGAACTTCTGCCATTTTCTCCCATTCACTCTATTTTTATTTCTGGCTGGGAATTGATTGTCAATAAACAGAAGACAGTCTGTGCAAAACAGATATGTAGATCACGAGAACAATAAAATGTTGTGTTTTAGTGTTCAGTGAAACAAAAGCAGGCAGTGCAATCCATACAGGTTTCAGTGTAGACGGTGTTTGGCATCCTTGATGCCTGCAGGTAATACTGGCTTTTGGCATTCTGTAGGTTTTTGCAACTCTCAGGTTGCGTGGATGGGGCAGACTGTGGTTTATGGGTGTCATCAGTAAATTAATATTAGTGCTGATGCAGACATCCAAATAAAAGGTGAGCGATTTTGGTTTACCACATTGTCAAAAGAAGCAGAGAATTTTTTGCTTTTCCCAGTTGATTTATATAACAGATAAATTAAGTGGCATTCTTGCTTTGTGCACTTACACAGTTTAGTAATGACAAACCTTAGAGCCGGTACTTTTGGGTGATCTAAATACGAGGTAAATTTTGGTCAAACATTAAGTTGTGATTGTGTTTAAGGTATAGCTCTGGGGTTTCGGTGAGTCATTGTCATGAGTGGGAGGGTAATGCAGGCTCTTTCAGTCTAGGTTTGTGTGTGTGTATTCGCCGCATCCACACCTCGGATGGGTGCATATTGTGGGCTGGGAGGGAGAAGGGGCAGAGGAAGAAAGGTAAACACCCTGTAACAGTCCTTTGGAAAATCCCATTTTATCGGAATGTGGACCATGAAAAGATTTTGCCTGTATTGGGTAGTACGGTGTGTTTATCGGAAATAATCAAAGGTTATAAGTATGTTTTATGTCCACAATGTATACCTGATGTGTTTTGTAGTCGGTTGAGTTATAAGATACTGAACCACGTGTGCTCTGGATACGGTGGTGGAATAAATTTCTCATACGTGTGGGACTGTGACCGTTAAAACAATCATTACTGAAACCATATACCTTATTTCCTGTAACTAATAGCAGCTCTTTACCTATGGAATATATTAACAATTATTCCTTTGGTTTTGGATTGTTGCTCAGCTATTTTGTTGGACAGATATTTAAACATGATCTGTAATTTATGTTGTCTGAATACGTCAATGAATGGAGCTAACTATGGCTTTCTGATGCGAGCTGTGCTGATGTTTGTGAAACCACACTTCTGTTTATAAGACAGTGGATGTATGTTCTTTAATAAATCATGGAAAATGATGAGTTTTCTCTACCTAGGTTGGTTAACAAAAATACTTCAGTTGGTGTCACCTAGAGTTTAAAAAGAAGGCATGGTTTCTGTGGCTAGTTGAACAGTTAATTCTTCTGTGCCATTAAAGTAAATATTTATTTATTACTCTGTATAGTACTCAATTTCTTTTAAAGGAAAACTATTGTGTCAAACAGCAGTGGCCCATTGAGGGACTCCATCACTTGCCGTTTTTCTGCAACGTGCTTACAGTGCGGCAGAGCTGAAGCAAACAGCAAAACTCCTGGATAAATGTCACTGTGAGATGCTGGCTTTGAGGCAGCACCTAATTGCCTACCTAAATTTCTCGGTGCTTCAGTATACCTCTGACTTAGTCACGTCACTTTTGACACTGTTAGCACTTGGAAAGAATTTCTTCTTTCAGATAATTTCTTATTAACGTATATCCTGAAGAAGATGCTGCTACGTACTGTGTAGGCAGAATAACAGATTTTCAAAGCAAAGGGTGCTGCAGCCCCGCAGATGGGGTTGAGCTGTTTGGGGAACACCCAGGATTGCTGGCTCCAGAGAGGAAGCACTGTAATGAGAAAGGGGAAGCAGGTCTGTTTTTCTAGTATTTGTTGTTTTCTTTGAAAAGGGGAAAAGAATACCTGGAGTGATTTATACTTAATTGAGGATTGCATTCCATCAGATACTGTGAATGTTCTCAGGCCGTTTATCAGTGTGTCTTTTCGAGACTTCTGAGGAGTGTATGTTACATATTTACCTTAACTTGGATAGGTCAAGGTAAATATAGCAAAAATAATAGATGTTATTTTTGTATGTGAACAAAACTGGAAGTCATGTTGGTGAAATATGAGGTAAATGACTGTGTCCTACCTCCTCTGTGCCTTTTAAATACAAGGAATTATTAGTGTATGTATATAACTTCCTTTGCATTATCAGTGTATCTTTTTAAAACAGAAGACTTTTCATTGCTCCAGCTTAGTCAACCCCTGAAGTCGACGTGGCATAAATTGTGCTGCCATTATTTTTTAGTAGTTTCATATTCAGGTAGCATCTTGTAAAAAAAAAAAAAAAAAAAAAAAAAAAACCAAAAAAACAAAAAAAACCAAAACAAAAACAAAGCATGCCATATACTGCCCCTTATGTTACATATTTTTTGTAAATTGAATTTGATGTGTGTTGCTGGTAATGTATACAGATCATACGACACTGGAGTCCTACAAACGCTAGTGAGGATTTTAGCGAGCAGTACTTACATTTTTGAGGGAGCGAGAGTAATGTAAGAAAGCTTTTGAGCTTCAGATCATCTCTGAAAAATGTGTCATTGCTGATTTTCACCCTCGCGTGCTGCTGCCATGGGGTCTACGAGTGTTGTGAAGGATTACATAGCAAGAGCCATCTAACACCCACTCCATGATGCATCCACAATTTCAATGCAGTTTCCTGATGTAAATAGCCAAAGGGAGTTTATTGTATCGCAATATTTATGTAATATTCACGTAATGTGTTTTTATTAATAGATCTAAAGGTAGGATAAATGCAGAATAACCTAAATGTCAGGATCTCTAAGCAAAAAGGAAACCTGAGAACTGAAAAAGTGTGTTACCGTCAGCACGTACAGTCATTCTCTGTCCCTGTAAGGGACGACGTACAGTGAGAACTGTTGCAAAATAAAACCAAAGAGCACATTGTCGATTCAGCTAAAGCGAGTGATAAAAACTGGTTTCAGAACTAGTCTGATGAAGTGCAATTTGATCAGATATTTCATGAACGGATTACTTTATTACTGATACCGCTAATGATTTGTAAATTAACTGCAACTCATTCTCCCTGAGTGACTGACTCAGTGGCATTTACTAACTTTTCACGTACCCCTTTTTTTTTAGGGGCTGAATTTGCAAAACACTTCTCTCTAGTCCTTTGAGTTAAATTTTTTACGACATTTGATGACAAGCATAGCATGATTAATTACAAATTGTTCTTTAGGTGAATAGTGCATTTTCTAAAACACAGCTTGTGTTTTTATAGCAGTTACTACCCTGCAGGCTCCAAAGGGCTTTGGAGTAGAGAGTATGATTTCGGTTACATCATTGTAAATTCAGAAAACGTTGGTGATCTCAAAAGTGTGATTTTTGAAATTAGGTCAGTGGAAAAGAAATCGGAATCTGCTTTGCTACCTGAAAAGAAGCAAGCTCCAAAATGGAGTGAAGTCTCTGCTTCCAGAAGGCTGTCTTTTTTTCTTTTGAAAGGAATGTATTTGTCCAAAAAAGTAATTTATTTGAAACAGAACAGGGGTGTGAATAATAGAGCAAATTATAACCTGAATCCAGGCTGCATTATGGCAAGAAATCCAGAGCACGGAATACTTTTTCTCTTGCTGATTGATCTGAAATGACCCAGGAGATCTAAACTGCTGTTTTGGCTTGCACCATGATGGGCCAATGACTCAAAAGCTATCTAGAGGATTCTTACATTTTGTCTCCCAATCAAATTTATTTAGTGTTTGGATTTTTGTTGCTGGCTAGTTGATCTTTTGATAGCTATATTGCACTTGTAAGGTTTTTTAGTTTGTTTTCTACCCTCTGATTTTTTTTAACCCGAACTTGAATTTAACTAAATTTCAGAGTTGAGATGATGATTGAGATTTTCTGGAGAGTGTGTAGTTTGCTGTTGAATTCTCACTGCTTGTCACCAGAGGCTTTGAGAAGATAAGGATTACAGTCTGAAACCACTAGCAATTACAGGTCAGGAAATGGATGTACAGTCTTGCGATATACGGCATCAAACATGAAGCCTGAGCAAATGAGTTTAAAGAGAGTCAGTCCTCCCTTGTTAGGGTATGTTGAGAAGGAAACCATGAGAGACAGTCATGGATGGTGAATACCTTTCAGGGTTTGAATACCCTTCAGGGTTTTGTTTTCAACTTTTGTATGTGATGGTTTAGCTTGAAGCATCTGAAAAGCAGCTTTTCAGTACCCCAAGCTTGTGACTCATGAAAGATGAGCAATAGTCACGAGGTTTTCATGTTTCCCTTCACTTTGGGCAGCACGTTTTGCATCCTGTTTGTGAGCAGCTCTGTGGCTTCTCATCTGAGAGCTTCCTTAAACCTGCGATACTGTTCTCTTCCAGCCATTTTGGAGTACTCAAAAAAAAAAAAAAAAAAAAAAAAAAAACGNCTCCTGTAGGGTCTGGCCATGTTGCTTGGGTGGTGATCCCAGCTCCCAGTGATGCAGGAGAGAGCCCCGGGGGATGCTCAGACTGCATCTCCCCAGGCTGCTCTCTGGCTTTAAGTCACCCAAATTACCATTGCTAGCAACTATAGGGGCTGAAGTGTGTTTGAATTGTTCTTTAGTTTTATCTACCACCAGGAAAAGGGGGCTGACCTATGTAAAAATGAATAAACTGCTTCCTAACCAATGGATGAATTGTATGTATTTAAAAGTGAGTGTGTAAAGTAAAGCTGCTTTTAAATATCTGATTGAAAACAAAACAATAAATTCAAAATACAGTTTTTTTTAAAGTCCTGCACACTTTGATTCATTTAAAAATTACAAACAGTATCTTTTAATGGTTGAAACTAATAGGTGTGATAATTTTGTCATCATAATTGCTAAGTAGTTTTTTCTGAAGCAAACTCATTAATATAATATGACGGATTAATTTCGTGGGAAAAATGAAGACAATGTAATGCCTTGAAATATGTTTGTGCTTTTTCCAATATAATTTTTGTAATTTAAAAAAAAAAAAGTATTTCTAAAGTAAAATATTTCTCTGTTGTCATTTTTAGAACCCAGACAGTTCTGAAGTATTTGGAAAATGAGTGTTCTTCTCATTGAAGCCTTTTATGGTGGTTCCCACAAACAGCTGATGGATCTTCTCCAGGAAGAGCTACAAGAAGAGTGTGTCCTCTGTACGCTTCCTGCCAAGAAGTGGCATTGGAAAGCTCGGACTGCTGCTCTTTATTTCATGCAAACAGTGCCAACAAGTACTAATTACAGGTAACCCAGGAATTGAATAATTTCTAAGCTCAAATTACAGAGAGGCCTTCAACAAGGTCTCTTGAGCTGAATCTTCGGCTATGTGCATGCAAGCATGTGTGCGCAAGCAAATGGAGATTTGAGGTGGACAATACAAGTTGTTCTTCTTGCATTGACTTCTTGGGGTTTAATTGGGAAATTACTGCCATGTTATAGAGTTTCCTAGAGTATTTTGTCTTGCATCAGTAGTTCTTGAGAGTCTCTAAGAGTGCAAATATATGGATACCTGTTTGTGTATATGTAGATCTTATTTTAAAATTATCAAGTGAATTCAGTAATGCTGAAAGGTTTAAACCGTGCTTCACAGATCAGGTTGAAAGATGGCACAGATGTGAATGCTGCAAGCTTCCTCACTTGCAGTATCACGATGTATCTATTAGCAAGTCTGATTTATCAGTGTAACACTCAGGCTGACCTGGAGGATTAAGGGAGCAGTTTTATCTTAATGACGGTCCGGTTCTGTAAGGTGCCAGCAACTGTGGATATCAATTATGCATTTAGGTAAGTGGCAAATTTCTATCAGCTAGAACCTGGACTGATAAAAGCAGACTATTTAGGTCAACAGATAACTATCATGTAGTGAGAATCAGTCACTCCAGAACTAAGCTGTCTTTAAACCTAGCAATTTTGCTTGGCCTACCTGATCAGTTGAGATGTGGTAAGATGATTGTCTTGAGCAGTGACATATCGTGTGGTGTGGTACGTGCTCTGCTCAGGGCATGCAGCAGAGCATTACGGTGTGGGTAGTAAACGAGCACTCAGTTGACTTTGCATCTTCAAGGAGAGAGCCTGTTCGTGCATGGGGGTGTTAGAGCACAAGCAGCTGCTTTTCAGCAACTGAACTTCAGCAGGACTCCGAGCACACCTAAAAGATGTGCTAACTAGTTACAGTTTAGAACCAGGTCTGGTATTTGTTACCAGGAGCAAGCAGACATAGTCAACTGGGGAAGCAATATGATTTTTCAAGAATAGATCTTGTGCTGTATAGTAGGCTGCATTTGAACAGTGTTGCCCAAAGCGTGTCTAATCTGTTTTGGGATGCATAAGATATAAATGTACACACCTTTTCTGTGCCTGCTTCTGGCTTGCATTTAAAATAAGCTGCCATCCCAAGCCAAATGTTATAATTAATTTTCCCCGGTTTGTCTTGTGTGAGGCATTTAGCGTTGGTTTCCTATTGCTTTCCTTTTGCAACAATTTTGTTTTGGAGGAGTGTATATGACAAACTGTTATGTAAATTTGTCTTGTATCGCAACCACATCCTCCAACGCATCGCAATGTTATCTGTGTTCCTTCAAGGTCAGCAGCCCAAGCTGTCCAGCACTAACTGTATTAAACTAATCAGATGTCACTCATAGACATACACTTCATTAGTTTAACTTATGGTTACGCTGACCTAAGATAACTTAACTCCAATTTGTCAAGTAACCTGCATCTTGGGAGAAGGGGGAGGGAATGATGACAAAAAAAACCCCAACCCAAACCCCACAAAAAACCAGCAACCCAACAAAAAAAACCCTCAACCCAGCAGCTTGAAAACTCACTTGAAGTTAATAAACTTGCAATCTGTTGTAGACTTATGTGCAAATATAACCTTTACTGACAGCAAATAAATCTGATATAACCAATCGAGCAACTTGGAGAGGAAAGCTTTTTCTTTGCTGTTGCTGTTAGGGTTTGCTCAGACAGAATCAAATAGTCAAAGTTGACAAAGGTGTAATGTTTAAAAAAAGAGTATGCACCTTATCCTGGCAGGCGGGATAAAATTTTAGGAGCAAGGGCTGATGTGACTGGTGAGAGGAAAACTGATTAGAGGTACCTTCTACGTGCACATTTTTAATGTTCGTTTTGTAATTGAATGTTTCAAGTATTTTATTAAATTGAAAGTGTAAGTGCACTAGAGTACAACCTAATGAGGCTGACTACTCTCTCCTATTAGAAAAACCATTGATTAAAATTAACGTTGATTCTTCCATTTCTAGCTTGCTAGTAACCACTAAAAATCAGCTTCCCAGGTAGTAGTTTAAGACAAGATTCTCATTGCAAACTGGCAGGAGTGTGTGTTTTGTATTGCACATTTACATATTTCAACCTTCTTGTGAGGTCATGCAAAATACTGGATTTGCATTATTTATAATATTGACATTATCTGTAGAATAAAAATTTTCTTTTACAAGTGATTTTCATAAATGTGACATTTCATAAATACCTTGTTTCTATTTGTGCATTTAATAATACAGAAAGGTCACAAATATTTCGAGTGCAAACACTTTTGGTAACAGATCTGCATTACTAAATTTTTCTTTTCAAACTGTACTTTATTTTAAGATGCTGTTATGTATGAGAAAAAACACTGATGCTAATAAGCCTGATACTGCTATACATCTATACAGCAGCAGTATATATACGTTTTAAAAGATCTATGCTTTTATACATACAAGCTGATTATGGGAAGGAAGCAGGTTTGTTAGTTTTCAAGTGATGTTCAGTGAGTTAAGGAACAGTCTTAAAAAGTGCTTTTGAAGCAGAGTTTTGGTGCAGAATCATAGATGTTAAATTCAGGTACTTTGCAGTGACCAAAGAGTTTGTGATGAACTTGCAAATACTGTTATCGGAGAACACACATGTACTCCCTTGAGCAAGAATTAAAGCTGAATCGGTAACAAGCAGTGCATCTAACATTACCTTTGTGAACTTAGTGGCCGATACCTTGGTGTGCAATAAAATGATGTTCCCGTGCAAGAACGAGGAGATCTACCCAAAATTGTCACAGGGAGAAGATGTCTTCACCCTTCAAGGGGAACACATGTAGCTATTATGGAAGGTACCGGACACTTAGTATTTTGTCTGCAACACTGCATAGATTTATATTAGGTCCCTGATGCAAAGGGTATGCTGTGTTTCTCTAGAAAAATGTTGCTTTTCTGTTTTCATGGCTTCATTGTGCAGCGTGTCGTTAAACCAGCTCATGTCTTCATTCATCTCCTTGAAGGAGGACAGAAGCCTTGATGAATGGGGAAGATCAGGCACACAGCATGTCCCTCCAACTTGGAAGGCCATAATGAGAGGTTTTTAAGGTGGCTTACTTGGCTGGTAAACTTGAAAAGGTCTAATATATTGATGTACAGCAGCCATAGAACTGAGCATTTTTAAGAGCCCTTGTGGTGGCAATTTCCAAATCACAGCATTTGAAATGTACTGAAAAAGGGCAGAATTACTGTCTGCTTTCTCTAGACAAGTTTTTCAACAGTTACAGAGTTTTGTTAGCAGTTGATGGAATATTACCATCTTCGTTCCGTAAATTAGGAAGGTCCAGCAAAGAGATGTGACCTCCTCATGCTGCTGGCAGTCTGCAGAGCTGCTGTGTTGTCTGCTTTGTCTCCCAGTTTGCTTCAGACAGCTTAAACTCTTTGATAAATGTAGGTGTCTGATCTTGTCTAAGGTTGTTTTCCATAGCGCACAGTGACTCTTCAGTAATTCTTGAAAGCATGTAACAAAAAAGAATTTTTTTGCCTTTTTTTCTTCTTAATTCAAGGAAAGTTCTCAAATTTGTAAATGCTGCTGCACAATTTAATGAAAAAAAAAATGTTGCTTATCTTTTTTCTGTAATTCTATTCTCTATTACCATGAGCAATCTTTTAAATTTCAAATAATAAACCAGTTGATAAGACACACTAGGCAAAAGCATTTTATATTTTAGGGACTATCCTCCACAGAAAGTAATTCAAACCCCCAAAAGTTGTAGTATAGGACTTAGATCTGCAAAATCGAGAGACTAAATGCAGTGTAACTGCCAGTTCGTTTTAATAGCACTGCTAGATT